>CATIWM010040448.1:0-13959 GCA_949671775.1 Mallotus repandus | reverse complement strand
GATTTTTATTGAGTTTGTGATTGTCTTTAGATGAATTGAATTTGTGTTTGTAGATTCAAGAGGTTCTCGTGAAGTTCATGGAAATTGCAGTTTTGTTTGAGCCTAATTCTGGTATAATTCATGTCAAGTAAATGCATTGAGCGTTGATGAATTAGTTGCTGGAGTTTATCTTCACACAGTTTTAGTGGAGAAGGAGGTGCTAGTGGAGGCGATGGAATTGGTGGTAGTGCTGGTGTTGGTGGTAGCCTTGGAGGTGCTACTGGAGGCCGTGGAATTGGTGGTGGTGGCCTTGGAGGTGGTGCGAGAGTTGGAGCTGGCAGATGTAATGGCCTTGGAGGTGGTGCAGCTGGTGGAGCTGACGGAGGTGGTGGCTTTGGAAGAGTTAAAGCGGAAAGGGAGTAGTGTTAGTATTTTTCATTCTCAGTGTTTATTTCTATTATTTAACCATTTTTAATTTTTTTTCTGTTTAACCTTTTTTTAATTTCTTTTTAGTTTTCAATCAAGAGGTGTATTACACTCTCAATTATCTATCAAAAAAAAGGGTTTAAATGATCTATTTAGTGCAAGTTTTGGAGAAAAATGCTCTCAAAATATCATTTTAGGCCAAATTAAACTTTTGCAAAAAGTTTCAGAACCAAATTGAACTTTATTCAAAAAAAAAATAGAAGAATGATTGTTTTGCATTATATCCAATCTATCGGTATTGAGCTCTTTATGGATAAAAAACTAAAAACAATAAATTTGAATTTATCCTTCATTTTTTTCCAATTTATAAACATCCTTAGTTATATTTTAAAACATAAAAAAATATTTATCACTTAAAAAATAATTCAATAATTACGTTATTTTAAAGACATTTTAAAATATATAATTTAATCCAAAAATTGAATAATTTAATGGTATATTTTCTTTTAAAATATTTATATGTTAAGAGCTCAATCATCACATTTACCTCTCCGTTTGAATATATATATAATCAAGTTCAAGGCTTAACTCGCATATATTGTAATATAGTCTTGGGCAACATTTCGCAGAGAAGAAGGTTTATATTGTGGTTTCTTGAGTATGGAAGAGTCTCACATCATCTTGGGTGGAGAGAAGTCACTAACTTGATACTACATCCGAGAAACTTAGTTTCAAATATCCTTTGAATTTTGAGAAAAAATCTTATATCTAACTTTCCGATAGTGAAGATATTTTAGATATTATAATTTTACGGATTCTGAAATTCTTAAATTTTTAACTTATAAATAATACAAATCACCGAAGGGAATATTATTATTAATTTATTATAAAATTAACTTTTTTATCAAAATTTTAAAAAATGATTTATTAGTGCGTTGTCATGATAGTTATTTCTCCAAAATGGGTCTATGAAATGAGAGCACTAAGCCCACTAATGGAGCATTCGATTTAAAATAATTTTTTAATTTAATAAACTTAATCTCCAATTTTATTTGTACAATAAATATCCCATAAGGATAGAAAAGGAAATGGGCCGTTAATTTGGATGGGCCACAGGGTTTTGGAACCCACAATTTGGCCCATCATTAGTTCATCTTCTCTTCATGCATGTGTGTCTAGGTTTAGGGTTTTTCTCTGCGTTTCAATTTTCAATCTGATCAAAAGGTGGATTCTCTAAATTCGAAGTTGTAATTTTTCTTATTTTTTTGTTCAATTCCGCGGATTAAATTTGAATTTGATTCTTCTTAGCATGGAATTTGATAGTTTCTTTCACTATGCTGATATTTTCAGTGATCAAACAGTAGCGCATCAATGGCTGCAAGTTTGGTTTCTAAATGTTCCCGTGGTACGATATCTTAATGTGATTAACTGTGTGGTTATTGGTTTTAATTTTTGCTTATATCTCTGTTATGAATTCTTGTTTCAGATTTTGAGTATATGCTTGCTTATTTTATATTAGATTGGCAATTCTTTAATTTAAGTTAGAAATTTTTAAGAATTGGGCCTCTAAATTAGAGATTTTTGATTGATTTTACGGTTTTATTTTTCAGGGATATATGGCTATTAGCTTCATTCAACTTTATGCAAAAGATCCCAGCTTTAGACTTTTTTTTTTCTTGAACTTCATTTTAATCCTATTGTTTTTTATTTATTTTTTTATGATAGGCAGATAGGAGCATTTAAGTTTTGGTTCTTTGATCAATTGTTCGTGGTTTGTGATTGACTCATTTGATTTTGTTTAAATCATTGGTAAATGACTAGCTGGCCGTTCGTTGTTGGGAGGTCTTGGCAACAACCTTTCTGGTTTAATGGCAACATCAAATCAAATGACATCCAGTAATTTCATGTCTCAGGTTGTCGATTCTTAAAATTATGTTGTTTCTGTTTTGTTTTTTTTAAACTCTGATTGGAACATGCTTTGATTTTTTTTGTTTTCAAGTGATATCAGTATCTTTAAAAAACCAGGACTGCATTTTCTTTTGAACTTATACCATTTTCCATACATCAAAATAGTTGATAAGCTGTTGGTCAAGATGCAGCCGTTTTTATAAATTTGAAAGGATTGTTGATGTTTCCTGCGGTGCATCAGTTCACAGATATGCTTAGTTTTTTTTTTTTTTTGGCCTTAGTACAAAATGGTTAATGTGTTAGTCATGTTAGTGTTGGGGAAAGGGGGAGGATGGGGAATTGAGCCCTGTTTCCCCACCAAAGCACAACGTCGTTAAACCAAACAAGGGGGTGGCAAATATGTTTAATTATGCATGTCTAATTTTCTTCATCATGATGATGAGAATATAAGACACCCATTAAATTTTTGCTTCAAGGAAATTCAAAATGATCTTAAGCCTTCTAATCTCCTACTCAATCTGTTCTCCTATAGTATTCTGCTAACTTTGTATTATCTTTTTTGTACGGCTTGTTCTAATACACTGCCTTAATATTTTTATTTTTGGTGCAGCAACTAAGGGCTTTCATACAAATGAGGACTGTTCTTAAAGTTGTTGACAATTCTGGTGCAAAGAAGGTGATGTGTATACAGGCTCTGAAAGGGAAGAAAGGAGCAAGATTGGGGGACACAATAATTGCTTCAGTAAAGGAAGCCATGCCAAATGGAAAGGTGAAGAAAGGAAAGGTAGTGTATGGAGTTGTTGTGCGAGCTGCCATGCAGCGGGCACGTTGCGATGGGAGTGAGGTCAAGTTTGATGATAATGCTGTTGTACTGGTTGATAAACAAGGCCAACCAATCGGGACTAGAGTATTTGGCCCCGTTCCACATGAGCTAAGGAAGAAAAAGCATGTCAAGATCCTTACACTCGCAGAGCATATTGCTTGAGGTGTTCATCTCTCTTGCATCGAGAAAAAGTTGAAGTATGTAGTCCGTGAGGTGCTTGGGAAATTTTTATTGTATTGTTGGGGGTGGAACTCTTGAGATAAGAAATGAATCATTATTGTAGGAATTATTAAAGAGCAGAGGTTCATCATATTGCTTTCCTCATTGATATGCTTTGCATTGGCTTTTTAGTATTCTAAGAATTTGTTTGGTTCAAATGAATTTAATAAAATTTTGTGGAATTTATTTACAAATCTAAGGAAGTGTATTTGATTTAAATGAAAATTTTGTAAAATTTGTTTTGAATTTCAACTTTTTAATTTTGTGAAATTGTTTAAAATTAAATCAATTTTATTAATGAAATATTTTTTGATTTAAATTAATTTAAAATTCATTTAAAAATGAAATGAATTTATTAGTGGAATTAAACCAAATAAGAGGTAAGTTTTCAATGATTTACAGAAATCATCTTCATTTTGTATTTCAATTCCCACTCTCAAGTGAGGTTTTAATTATAGCACAACTGCATCTGCTTTTAAGTAAACAACAGAGATTCGAGCTGAATTGTTGTGGACAGCCAACGATGAAGCAATAGGATGACGAACAATAATTACGAAAGAGAATTGTCCTAATGGAGGCAGTAAATACATTAAAGCAGTTTTATTCATATCCATCACATCCTAAAAATTTGGATGACAACTTGTGCAATTAATCTGAGAATTGTCAGACGTTCTAAACAAGACTCAAATTACCAAGTACACCTGTCAAGAAAGTGACATACATAAAGCCTAGATTTTCAATTAGCTATGCTATCATGTCAGGAAACCCATTGTTTTTAAATTCCCAAGGTTTCCAATATTCACCACATTCTAGTCCTACAACTAATCAGACTTCTGAATGTTTCTTCTCATCTGGTTGAGATCCACACTGGCTTCCGCAGCAGTTGAACTGCAGAGTTCTGAGCTCTAGCATCTTCTCAACCTCCTCAATAGGCAGCCCCTTCGTTTCAGGTACAAAGATCCAGACAAAGAACAAAGCCACTATAGATATAACTCCAAACAAAGCGAACGCCCAGGAAGTTCCAATAGCCTCTGTCAAGGATAGGAAGGTCTGAGCAACAATTAGATTGGAGATCCAATTTGCTGTGGCAGCTATTCCTCCACATACCCCTCTGAACCTTAGAGGGTATATTTCAGAGTTAACAATCCATGGCACGGTACCCATGCCAGGAGCAAAGCAAATAATGTAGAGTCCCAGGCCAACTACGGCAGCAATTCCATATTTGCTTGGACATCCTCTAGTGAACCACTCTCTATGGTCACCATGGCAAAGATCCTTCACTGCATCACTAGAGGCTAGGCACATCCCAGCTTGTAGCTGCAATAAAATAAAATGGCAATGATGATTAGAATAAAGCAGATAGCAAACAAAAACGATGTCATATAGAATGCAGGAAACAAAAAAGTGTATATTTTACGTTATTGGAAGCAGACGCACAAAATCCACAGCTTGGATGTGTTGCCTTCAGACATGTCATGCAATCCCACGATACAGAATTCGTAGCAGAAGTGTAGTCAGGACAGGTGTAATTTCCATACTGAAATTCAGCCGCCATAATCTTTGGCGCGTGAGATGTAGCCTCATGAAAAATTCCTGATAAAAGGGCAAGCGACGCTACACAACCAATTAAACTAGCCATCAGAAGTTTCTTCCTTCCGAACCAGTCGATGGAAACAATGCTTACAACAGTCCCAACTACATTTAGTGCAGCACTGACAAGTGAAAGCATCATAGCTTTTTGGTTAGATGCATAACCAGCAAACTGAATTATAGTAGGACTATAGTACAGCACAGTGTTAATTCCCACAAATTGCTGGAAAACCTGAAGCCCAACACCAGCAATTAGTCCTCTTCTCACTGCTTTGCTTTGACACAATTTCATGATGTTGATCTTCTCTGAGCTTTCTTCAATTTCTTTGTTTACTGAATCCTTTAGATCCCGGATTTCCTGCTCAGCTTCTTCCGGTGTGTATAGTTTCCTCAGTATGGCTTCGGCTTCTTGTTCCTTACGCTGTGATACAAAGAACATCAGAGCGATTTCTTCAACAATGAAAGTAGGAGCACAAGTTAATGAATTAGAGAACAACCTTGCGATATAGCCAACGGGGTGATTCTGGAAGATATAACATTAAAATGAGCTGAACCAAAGCTGGAACTCCTGCAACTCCAAGCATCCACCTCCATGTCCCTTTCACCTAGACCAAAAAAAAAAAAAAAATCGTTAGTTAATGCTTCGACCATCTACTTAAGTTTCAGAACAAATGGAGTAGCTTCAGCTTTTAGCATGTTTGCTGCAGCTTACCTCAGTAAAGGCCAAGTTAATGAGATAAGCTAAGAACTGGCCGCCAGTAATGAGAAGTCCATTGCAGCTGACAAGGGCACCCCTGATTTTTGCAGGAGAAGCCTCCGAAATGTAGAGAGGAGCTGTCATTGAAGCCATTCCAACACCAAGTCCAACAAAAAATCGACCAGTGATGAGGAGTGAAGGGAAAGGAGCAACAGCCATTAATACAGCTCCCAAAAAGAACATGATATCTGCTGTAATTAGTGTCCATTTTCTTCCCCAACGATCACTAAGAAATCCACCAGTTGCTGCTCCAACAATTGCTCCAGCAAGTGCCACGCTCACAATCAACTCCTATATGATTTAGCATAATACCGTTAGCATTCATTTTTCTTATTTTCCATACATTGACATCATTTGTTTCAAGAATATTGTATTTGATATTGTACTAATGGTAGCACAGATGATTTTAAGTATCGCACAAAAACAAATTAATCTATATGTCCACTTGAAATCTCCACCATTCTTGTCAGGAACTATGCTTAAAAAAAAGGTTCAAACATGCAAAAAGGGCCATTTGTCAAACTGGGCTGGTGCAACTTCTTACACCCACACCATATTTTTAGTGTGTTTACTTTGAAGCCCAATACTAGAAAATTTCACCATCAAGACAATAATCCATCGAAACTTGTCTGTAATTTTTGAATCTGTTGAAAGCTCTGCTATGAAAATTTAGTTCATCATAGGAGTCTGAATTATGATAAAACCAAGATTAAAATATGCACAAAACCCATTGAAAGATAAATGTAAACAAATAAGTTGCTAGCTATCAAACAAAATCCAGCTTTCGTAATTTTTGGTTTCACCAGTTGAGCAACCAAAAGATAAAGCTTAGAATATGCTGGCAAAGACCTATATTACTATACCAAAAGGTAGGTAGGTGAGTTAGTGAAATATAAGAAAAAAATATGTTAAAAAGAAAAAAAAAGGCCCTTCTGATTAAAGATTATTAAAAAATATATGTATAATAATTAAAAAAAATAAAGACCTCACCTGCAGTACAGTGCTTCTGTCAACAGAGCCGAAGTCATCTCTAATGTAAAGAAGGGCACCAGAAATAACTCCTGCACAAGATTTTGGACCAAAATAACAAGAATTACAACATAGCATACAACAACATATGCAGATAGGTTTCAAGAAACATATGTAATTAGAATAAAAACCTGTGTCGTAGCCGAAGAGAAAGCCACCAATGCCAGCAGATAAAGCAAGAAGCAGAATATAAGGATTCTTGAAAGTCATAGAAAGACATAATCTAAAAGAAGCAGCATCTGCAGGGACTACCGCTCCTTCCATGTTTCTTGATCAAAATGAAAGCCCCACAAGAAACAGACAAACACCCAAGAAACAGACAAACACCCAAGAAACAGATTCTCACACACTCAAAAAAAACAAAAAGAGCAATTTAAGGCTCTTGCTATGCCAAAAGAGCTGCAGTTTCTAAGCAGAGAAGAAGATACACACGCAGAGAGACAGAGACCGAGAAAGAGAGAGAGAGAGAAAGAGAGGTATGTGTCTCTCTTTGAGTCTTTCAAGAAAACTGAAGAGAACTGAGGAAAAAACAAAGTGAAGAGAAATGGTGAGATAGAGAAGCAGAGTGGTCTTGAGTATGTCTGCATATATATATTATATATACGTATACATACATACGTTTTCTTTTTTTTTTTTTTTTATCTATTGTTTGAAAATTCTAATTAGGAAACATTATTTCATTATTAATATAGAAAAAAAGATTTTATTACTTTTTTAAACAACATTATCCCCTAATTAATTTCATACCTATCTGTTTTTTCTCATAATCTTTTATTTTTTTTCCCTGATTATTAGGCTGAGGTCCATGGGTGTTTCTTTATTTGTTCTGTTCTTTCCTTACCCATCATAAATAAATAAATAATTGGTATCTATTTTATAATTATATTTTTCTGTTTCTAAAATAAATATTTACTTTTTTATCTTTTTATTCTTATTTAACTTAATTAAATTAAAAAATGTTTGTCTGCGTTGTTAATTTTTTTTTGTAATGACATACTGTTTCAATATTATTTAAAAGCATAAAATAAAAATAATAAAATGTATCGTAAATTTACAAAATTATTCTTTAGCAAAAAAATTTTAAAAAATTATTTGAAAAAAAACACGGTTCCTAATATTATTTCCATCCAGGAAACCTACTCATTGATATTGAGGTTCCATAAATTTAGTCAATTAGTAGATACCAAAGAGCCTCTTATCCAATAGCAATATCCAACTAGAAATTAAGAAATTTTAATCCACAGATCAAAAATCTCTATATATCAAATAAGGAATGACACAATTAATAAAAGTAGCTTACCATTTCAGTCCAAATATTAATTAAAATTTAGAAATTTAAGTTGAAAATTACCATAAACTTGTTACCAAAAAAAGAAATTACTATAAACTGTATTTGAAAAAATATTTTATTTTTTTTAGGAAGGTGATTTATTTACTTATTTATATAACTCGGATTCAAGAACATTTCACACCTATGCAAAATCAAAAAAGAAAAAGGTAACCGTAGTACAGTTAATTGCTCTGTGTAGATCAAATGAAAACAGTCTATATACATCCTTCAATCTTTAATTATTTTTTTATTTGTTGATAATAATTACATGAGCTAAATTTTAGTGCAAATCAGAGTAGGTTATGATTTTATCTTTTGGTTTAGCAAGGTCCAAATATGAAAATTCCTATTAGATTGATGGGGCATGTTTAAATTTTAACTTTTCCTGCGCTCTCCCTCCAAAGTAATATGAAAATAGTCATTTGATTAAAAAAAATATGAATTTATATTGTTAAAAGAGTCGACATATCAAATTTGATTGTTTGAATCGTAAGGTATGCAATGAGTAAGTGTATAGAAATAAAAAAAATACAAAAATTTTGATATTGTATCTGCCAATATGAAGATAATTAAAAATAAAAAAAAATGATTCTATGTTAATGTAACAGTCGGTATTAATATGGTTTTCTTGTTGGTTGCAAATAAAGAAAACATAAACATTGATGCCATTTTAATTAGTGTATCAGAGAGCTTTAATGTGCATAGAAAATTCAATGCTCCAATTAATGTATTCTCACCATAATAAAATGTTGATAGAAGCATAGCATAAATCATATAGAGTTTTTTTTTTCTTTTTTATTTAGAGAAACTTTCAAATTTGGACGTACCCAATCTTTATAATCCGATAATTAATTGATAAAATCTTGTAACTTCCTGTTTCAAGATTCTAAGTTTGTAAAAAAAAAGAGAAAAGATTCTTATTTAGAGTGTTAATTAGAAAATAATATAATGCCAATTGATTAGATTTTTCATATTCAGAATATTATAGGTTATATATACACACGCGTATCATCAACGCTTTTGTTCATAATTTTACCATAAATATGATATGGTAATTGATTAAGAATCTTGAAAAGATTTATATGAATATTGAAGAATGATCAGAGTGAGTTTCTAGTTTCAGAATATTTGCCTATCTCTCTCTCTCTCTCTCAATTCTCGTATATATGAAATTCCTTTTCCTTTTTTAATGATTCAATGATCTTAGGCTCAATTATGAGATTATGTATATATTTTTTTAATCAAAGGAGGGTATGAGAGATTGGTTCCAATCCAATTCTCTTAAATAAAATTATTTTATTTATTTACTTTTATGTCAATTATTACTATATTATGAGATTATTGAATTTTAACTAATTTGATTTAATTTGAATAGAATCATAAAAATAGTAAAGATATCACAATAACTAATTTAATGCATCTGTATATATGATAATTCAAATTTGAAATATATCATTAAACAGTTTTCTATCGGCTGATCCAATAATTGTGGTTCCTTTTCGATATATAATACTAGTGTCACTAATTTTTTGTTCACCAAAACTTCAAATATATAAGAAGTTCATTAGTCTTATCTCTCAAGTACATATCGCAATAACATTTTTCATTTTCAGAAATTTAATATATATTAATTTAAACAATATCTCAAGTCATTAAGTATTGGGTGCCGAAAAAATTTGAAATCAAACAAGATTTTCAATTCTTTCTGAATAAAATGCTTGGTTGTTATAATTGATTTATGAACAATGGAAAATTTGATAATATAAAATTAAATAATCTCTTTAAATTAACAACTTTGCAATAAAAAATTATTAATTAAAACGAAATACTGAGTAACTAATAAGTTATTTATGTATAATACATATTTTTTAGGTTCATTTTTTTAATCAAATAAATTTTATTAATATATTTATTATTTTAAAATATATTGCATATTATTTAATATATTATATTGTTTCATTTTATAAATATCAAACCAATAAAACATTCTACTTAAATAAATATATGATAAAATATATAAATCTTAAAGAACAAATGTCACTTGATTTATATTATTAAAAATATATAATAATTACATATTATTTATTAATATATTAAAATTATTAACTTATATTTTGTTACATGGTCCTTAAAAGATCTTTATATAATATATCATTTCATAAAATTTAACAAATTATCAATTTTTTTACATTAATTTAAAGTTTGGTCCGATCATACATATTATTTACAAAAATTATTTTAATTGAGTAAGATTTTTTATTAAGATTATATTTGCAGGACTAATAGTTAAGAAGGTTTGAATTCAGACCATTAAATTCTTATGTTTTGAAAATATAAAGGAACACTGTTAACCTATTAAACAAAAAATAATTAAAGTATAATTTGATAAAAATACCTAATGTTCCTAATTAAATTATTTGCTTAATGGGGGTATATGTCCATGATTAAGAAACTAGTTTGCGCCATTAATTAGTAAACAATTGAAAACCTAACATGATTCGACTAATATCTATATATATATATATATAGATGTGGGGGGACATTGATATGAGGAATAATAATCATGGTTATGATTTTGAAAATAGGCATCAATGAAACAATAATGGTGGATGAGGGAATAAAGAAAGAGCCATGAGATATTAAGCAAAACAAACTAAAGTGGTAAACCATATCTAGCTTTAATTAATTAAGTTTTGTATGTGTATTTGTTTATTAATGTTTATTAAGAAATTGTTTATATGAATTACTACATGTAAATTAAGCTATGTATAAAAGTAGTGTATACATAATTTTTATGAACTAAATTTGTTAAAAAAATAGATTTAAATATTAATATATGTTAGTTTAACTAATAAAGAAATTAAATTTCTTTTAAATAAGGTGGATTTAAGTCTAGTATATAAAGAAAATAAATGTTGGAGTATTTTATCCCCTTATTAGTTCACCTGATTCGAACTTTAAAATAATTTGAACTCTTATAATTACTGAATATCGGAACATTAAATGGGAAAAAAAGTTTAATTAGTTAAATTAACTTCAGTTTAAATTTATAGGTGATTTTTTTTGATCAAGTACAAATTTTAGACAAAGGCGTGGAGACAGGTCTTAAACCCAAAACCTTATAGTATCTGTAAGAGTGCTTGATCAGATGTGCGAACATAATTTATAGGTAATTTATGATTATGATAATGACTTTTTTTAAAATATACTTTTAGAGTTTTAATTATATATATATATTCTTTTAGTTTACTTTTGCAATTATAAGTCAATATTTTTATACATTGAATTACTATCATCTTCTACTTGTCCTTCTCTAATTCAATTAGAAAAACAACAAATATTAATTTTATGTAGAGACTAGATAATTAATTTAATAATTTTTTTTAACTATAATTTTTTCAGAAAATAGAGGGATATGATCCCTTTACTTTTAAACAGAACCGATTCCGTAACTTATACTAATAAGCTCTAAGTGGGTAGTTCAACATTTAAATACTTAAAAATATATTTGAACCTATAATTTTAAGGGTTATAATACTCTCCTAACCGCTTGCTCAAGTGGCTAGGAATTAATTTAATAATTTACAATAGTATAAAAAATCATGAAAAATCCACTAACTAATGATTAATTTTAAAAATCTACTTCTTGATAAAAAAAAAATTTAAAAATCTACTTCCAACATATTGTTTTTTACATAGTGGAGCTGAAATTTAAAATCTACATTGAAATCATCATGCAGAAGTGTCTACTTTATTCAGTGATCACAAGAAACTATCCTCCATTAATGTTTGCCCGCATACTGATTCAATTCTGTTTTAATGTCTGTCTAATTTTTGAGGGTATCCTATAGTTTATGTACACATGTAACAATTTTTCCACACAAAAGGGTCCCCTGTGATTCTCTCCACCACTTATTTCAGATTTGTTTTTTTTTTCCTTGTTTCCAAAGAAATCTTTCATTTTTTTCTTAATTTTTGAATTGATAGCTTTAATGAAGCTCTAATTTATTTTTTTTAGTTCTATTTTATCAATATAGACTATATAATTGTGTTGACTCATTAAATTTAGAAATGTTTAGTGAATATGAAAAAAATAGAATTGATAAAATCTAGAAATGTTTAAAATGAGGGTGTTCATATCTTAATATGGTTAAAAATAATATTGTCCAAACTGCTAAGAAAACATCCAGTAATGATAAGTTCGTAACTGTAAATATCAGTGTGGACGAGTAGTAAAGTGATAATTTTTTTAATGATATTTTAAAATGTAAAATTTGATTTTTATAATAGTTAATTTAAAAAAAAAATATCTTATGTAGTAAAATTTATTGAAATTTAGAACATATAATCTTACTGTTAAAAAAAGTTTAATAACTGCAACTAGTTAAATATTTGAAAAGAGCTTATTTATTATGATGTTAAATGAAACTGATTTAAAAAATAACGTCTATTTAAATCTAATACTAAAATTTAATTTTAGTTGCATTGGAATTTAATTTTATAATTTTTATGAATTTATTTAATTTTAATTTTAAAAATAATGAGAGATTTTATAATAATTGAATACTAAAAATATTAAATAAATTTTTTGGTTGGATTTTAACGGATATGAAACCATCAATTGTCATGATCATAGCGATACATATAAAGGCTGGAAGAATGATGAAACACCGCCAATCCACATGGAATTTGAGCAGGAACATGAGATGTGTTTACACGTATATTGAGGTCCATACTGCCTTTATTTTTTTTCTTTTTTCTTTTAGATTATGTGACACCAAAAATAAAAGAAAAAAAAAATTATTGGTTACTTTCGTTTATGCTAATTTCCAAAATCAATCAATTTTTATTCTATTCATCACATGCTTTGTTATCATGATTCACATGACATTATCTTACCTTTTTCTTAAGGTTAGGCTCGTCTGTTGCTTCCACTATCCCATTCAATTTTCATCTTTATTTAACCAAAAATGTTCATTTTATAAAATATTTAAAAAAAATTGACAAATCCGTCAATATTAATTGTATTTTTCATATAAAGTATAATATAATTAACAAATACCATTCAGATTAAGCATTATTTTTGAAAATTTTATCCTCATATTGATACATCTTTGTTAAAAATACATATTTTATATCAATTACATTATTAGTTTTATATCAAAATTTCGATAGTCAAACTAAATTTGACATTAATAATTTATGATCAACTCTAATAATTTTATTGTCGAGCTAAATAAATTTAATATTTAATTAACTCTAAGCTAACTTAAAACAACTAAATTATAATATATTTTTTTTAAATATAGTGCAACCTAACACTACCGGAAAAAAAAAAAAAAAAGATGATGGAGTTCAAATCTGAAACCCTCAAATATTTTTAGGAGCTCTTTAATCATTAGGTCAAAACTTATCGGAGGCAGTGGATTATTATATATTTAATGATAGTGACCATGTGCATAAAAATGTTCCAGTCTATTAAATATTGATTAGACACTTGACGCACCAAATTGAAAATTCAATGGATAAATAAAAATGGTTTTTTTTTTTCGACCTAATAAAATAAAAATGGTTTTGTGTGATCATAATTTTCATCTTTTGGGTCCCAAAGAAAGGGAAAGGAGAAGAAAACGAAGTCATAAAAATGTACGTAGAAGAAACGAAATGTTGGTGGACTTGACAAGTGTGTTAATCATATGGCATGGATAAGCTTTAATATAAGATTTAATTTAAATTAATATTAATAGTCAAATTTGTCTCTGTTTGACAGTTTATACAATATACTTTCTTGCACATAAAATAATGCAACATTTAACAACCAACATTGAAAAAAAAAACATTAGAATATATTGTTATGATCCCCTTTTTTATTGTTATTATTAAGAAAGATGACAACAT
>CATIWM010040438.1:0-20984 GCA_949671775.1 Mallotus repandus | reverse complement strand
GTATATATGTATGTATGTATGTATGTATATTCATTTAAAAAGATATAATTTTAATTTTAATAGTATAATATGAGTCAATTTTCTATTTTAAAATTATATTTTTATCAACAAATTTTCTGTTTTTTTACTCTAATCACATTTTATCCACCATTTTTTAAAACATATTTTTTAGTTAATAATTAATTTTTATTAAAATTTATTAGAATATTTGACAATTATAAAATTTATATTTTCTTTATATAAAAAATCTATGAACTAACTTTAAGAAAAAATTATGGATTCAATTATTTATTGGATAAATATATTTAGTGAATTTAAAGTTAGTCGTTTTCTTACTAAACTTTAGTAAAAATTTTAAAAATAATATAGGCACTATTTTATTTATTTAGATTGAGTGTATTCGTTATAATTTTAATAGATTTTCTATTGAAACAACTATATATCATTTTTCAATGTTTTTAATGTTAATGCTTTTTTTGCTTGAAAAATAATTCTATACAATTAAACAACACTATTTTAACATTTTTTATTTATATAATAATCTAATTTTACAAAATTTATGGGGTTATAATAAATTAATTTATTACATTCTTAATAAATAATTAATCAGTTTGAATAATTAAACAAAAAATTTTCAACATTTTTATATTAATCTTTTCGTAATTAATTATTTTATAAATATATTTCATTTTAATTTCATTTATATACTTATAAAATTTAATTTAATAAAATTTATTAGTTATATACCTATAAGATAAAATATAAGCAAATTTAATTAAAATAAAAAATATATTTTTTAAGAAAGTTACATCTACATTTTTAATTCATTTAAATTTTATTAGAGATAAAGGAAAGTTAACCTAATTAAAATAAGAAACATAGTTCTAATTAAATTAAAATAATATTTTAACTAATTTAATTTTTATTAACACTAAAATCAAAGTTAAGCTAATTATTTAAGTTAGTAAATTGGTTGAGATAAAATATTATGTATATAAATATATTTATTTAATGTAAATAATAAATAAATATCCAATAATGAATTAAAATTAATTTGTATGCTCATATATATATATAGTGGAAGGAGCATGTAGGCTCTACAAAATGCAAATCATTCAAAAATTAAAAGAATAAAAAAAACAGAAGTGCTCATAACCCATTCAAAAAGCAGCCTCACAGAGACAAAACGCAATGTTTTGTTTTGGACATCTTTTTTTTAACTGTTTGGCACAATAATACGAACGGCGTCGTTTTCCTTAAAGGAAGGGGCAAGGCAGTTGACTGTTGTGTTGAGTGGCACAATTGTAATTATGCTGGATCGCGAATTTGACTGTGCAATTATGCATGAACAGTGAAATCCGTGTCCAGCATGTTTTACTTTGATTGGGCCAGCATGCCATTAAGCAGAGAACTGGCCATGTTTGGTGCTATAGCACTTCAATTACAATGGAGGAATTTTTTTGGTTCCTGTTTAGTACCCTTATTCCTGGGGTATGGCCACTGCTATGCAGCTTTCAACATCTCCTTCACGTAATTCCCCCAATATTGCAGCATATCACGTGCTATGCATATTACAAAAAAACACAAAAACAATACAATTGATAAAAGGATTGGGATCAATTATTGATGTCCAAGGCACCTAACTACAAAAAGCCTTGTTCCTATCATTAATTAAACTCCATTGATCAATATCCCCAAAAAGAAATTTAAATGACAAGGACGGGTCATGATCATGAACTCATCGCTAATGTATGCCTCAATGAGAAAATTATTGAGTGGGACTAAAGAACAATTCAATCTTTTCCTTTAAGTAAATAGTGAGTTCCATACGCAGAAGAGATACACGCCAACTTTAATGCCACTGTGCAATAGCTTTTTGTTACATACTGAGTACTACTGCTAAAATAATTCATGGGGTTGCTGTTGTTTGACCTGTATCAGAGACAGTTCAACAATAACAGGAGATGGTTTACTTGGTCAGTTAATCCAGTGTCTGAAACCCACCTCATTCCTGGGTTTTTGGTTTTGTGAGTTCACATCTTCTGCATGAACACTGTATTGATAAGTTAGCAACTTCAACCACACTATTGACAGACAAAAAACCACAACTATAATGTGTTATGAATTCATGAGTTCAAAGACGTGTAAAACTCAGCGTCATTAAGTTCAGATTGATATGTAAACAAAGAGAGGCAGAAATGTTAAGGCTGCATTGAGAAGTCTACACTCAACAAATCTGTAGAAGCCTTAAAAAGAGTTAACATTCCTTTATTTCCTTGTTATGCAGGTTTACAGTGTCAGAGAAATAATGAGGCATAAATCACCTGCCCTCGTTGAATTGGATGCTGCAGAAGATTTGAAGAATATTAAACAACTGAAATACCTTGAGCAAAAGTGTGATCTACTGTAAATTGCATACTGCATTACGTGTAACCAACCTAAATATGATATCTTTATTTATAAGCTCCCATTCTCCACACACACCCTATGCCAAAGATGGAGGTACCTACAATTATAAAGAATGCTTGCTTGATTCTGATAATTCTTTGCATCCAATGGATACCTTCAATAGCAAGGCCAGAAACCCAGAGTCTGCCTATATATAATCGTGAAGCCATGAAAATGAGGTACGATAAATGGCTGGCAAGACATGGTCGAAAATATGCAACTAAAGATGAATATTTATTGCGGTTTGGGATATACCATTCCAATGTTCAGTTCATCGACTACATCAATTCTCAGAACTTTTCATTCCAGCTTACTGACAACAAATTTGCAGACCTGACTAATGATGAGTTTAACTCTATCTACCTTGGTTTTCAGCCAAGAAAATATAAAACAAAAAACCCTTACCACAGGCATTATAACTTGACAGACTTGCCAGCTGCAGTAGACTGGAGAGAGAAAGGTGCTGTGACACCAATTAAAGATCAAGGCCAATGTGGTATGATTTTCTTTTCCTTTCAGTTTTTTCTTTCACTATGAATGAGTCCAATTGAATATTTAAGAAGAATGAAAGTCAACACTATCTGCACTTTTAGTTACATGCTTAGATGCTTGCTGAGACTCTTGATGCACTTTGGTAAATAAATGACAAAGATATGAGGGAATGAGAACACTGCCCTTTTCTCGTACGAAATTGTTTATTTGGGAGTATATATACAAATAAAGCAAACAAGATGAGAAGCCTAATGTAGATCATCAGGATCCTTTTATTCTTTCCATAAAGTTCAATTTCTGATAGACTCTTTAAAATAATCACCAGCATATCTGTATGCTGACCTTCATTAAGTCTTTTCAATGTTGCTTCCATCAATAAAAGCAGGTCAATTGATGAAGCACATTCTCTTTCAACTATGAACTAATTGTTTTGATTTAATTCTGAGAAATCTTTACATAAGAAGGATATGAAACTACATTCCTTGTACAGGAAGTTGCTGGGCATTCTCTGCAGTAGCAGCTGTGGAAGGCATTAACAAAATTAAAACAGGAAATTTAGTATCTCTCTCAGAACAAGAGCTTGTAGATTGTGATGTTGGTGATAACAGAGGTTGTAGTGGCGGATTCATGGAAAAAGCATATGAATACATTAAAAATATTGGAGGAATCACCACTGAAAATGACTATCCTTACAGAGGAACAGATAGCAACTGTCAAAAAGATAAAACTGCACACCATGCAGTGACAATTACTGGTTATGAAGAAGTACCTGCCAATAATGAGAATAGCCTACAAGGGGCAGTTTCCAACCAGCCTGTTTCTGTTGCCATTGATGCTGGTGGTTATGAGTTTCAACTCTACTCTAAAGGTATCTTCACTGGCTACTGTGGAGTTGAACTCAACCATGGAGTCACAGCAGTTGGCTATGGAGACAGTGAGGGTGAAAAGTACTGGCTTGTGAAAAATTCATGGGGCAGAGGATGGGGTGAATCTGGATATATAAGAATGAAGCGTGGTTCAAAGGACAAGAAAGGTATTTGTGGCATTGCCATGGAGCCCAGCTACCCTGTCAAGGATTGAACAACCTTTGTGGGCTGATCCTGGTTGTAGGATGGTTGGACGAGAGTTTACCTAAAAGATGTTTAGTAGATAATAATTAAATTGGCCTTTTATCCTGCGCCAAAGTGTCATCTTTTGATTTTTTATTTATTAAGTAACAATTTTTATAATACAATATGAAGTTATCTAAAATATTTTACTTTCGTTTTAGTCCAAAATAATAAAAAATTTTATTAGTAATTCTAACATTTGTCAAACAATTTAATAATGATGAAATTTGTGCTCACACCATTTATATGTTATAACATTTGGTAGTAAGAGAATTTGACATCACATATGGAAAAGAGGAGAAAAAATAGCTTTCATAAATTAATGAATAACCACCATACGAACATAAAAACTTATAAAGTTTCTCCTTTCCTTCATATGAGTTATAATCACGGCATCAATTGCAAATTACTAATTCTTATTTTCCAAGAAAGATACATGCATATTATAAATTTAAAAGAAAAAAATAGTAAAAATGAAATTTAAAAAAAGGAAAAATGACTTAGAAAAGGGTGACGCAAAGGATGTATGTATGAAGCTTGTGAAATTGGTGGACATGCAGGCCAGCAATTTTTTGATGAATGGACCCCAAAAAAGTTATGTTATAAAATAGTTCAGCTCATCCACAATTTATGAATCTCTTCAGGACTTCAACTACATTTGGGAATGGATGCATCACAATGTGGATGACTGTCAATAGCTATTATTGCAACAAAGACTTGACGTCTGTTGCAAACAAAACTTTCACGATATTGACCAATGAATATATAAGAACTAAAACGAGGAAATGATTAGTTCAACTGATCTAGCAGAGCCTCTAGTTGAGCTAAGGTTCTGCTGATTTGGCTTTTGTGATCCTAAACAAAATGAGATAACTTATGTATGTTCAGCATTAATCAGTTAGAAGGACAAATGATTGTAAGAACTAATACAACCTTGCATTGACAACTTTGATCTAACAGACTTCATATTATGTAGTAGCAACATAAAGTAAATTGGCATGATTCTCCAACAAATATGAAGATAATACTCAAAGGTGCATAATAACATTACCAAGCACAAACCTATACTTCTAAAACAAGATGAACTTCTGGATATCTACTCCAACACTCCAGAGCCTACTGCAAGGAAAAAAAAAAAAAAAAAAACCTTTATTAGTCATCATGCGTCAATGGAAAACTATGGAGCAAACAAAACAAAGTTCAAATTCATTGCTTCTCATCAGCAGCATCACAGTGCACTCACATCAAAAAGAATATGGGAGAAACTATGAACTCAGTTCTGTGAATCTTTGCCTCACAGCACAAGCAATCTTCCATGCACCAGCACCAGTAAGCTCCTCAATCACCTTTTGTCTAACCTTTATATAAGGTATAAACCCTTTATCAGTCATCCTCATCGCAATTTTTGCAGCCAAAACATACTCTTCACACTCTAAACAACCCTCAAGAACCAGCTCATAACACTCAAATCCAACAGTACAACCCTCTCTCTCCAAGAGCTCAACCATGTCAACTGCTACCCATATCTCCCTATTCGCCCACAATGCTGCTGCTAATTTCATCATTGTCCCCTGCCTTGGATTCAATCCAAATTTCATTACCATTTTTTTCATCATCTCAACTGCATCAGCAGTTTTTCTAGCGGCAGACATTGAGTCAATAACGGTACCATAACTTTCCAAATCAGGAAGACAACCTGCACCAACCATACCATTCAAGACTTTAACTGCCTCAGGTAGCTGACCAATAGAGCAAAGAGTCGAAATTATATAATTACAAATGCCACAATCAGGATAATACCCGATGGACTCCATTTCCAATAGAATGCTAGCAACAGTATAAAGTTGCAATCTTTTGTGAAGCCAAGCAGAAGATAAAAAAAGACGAATTTGGGGTTCTGGTGAACACCCAGATCGAAAAGTACGCTGGACAATAGCTAGAGAAAGAGGTAGAGGATTGGAACTTTGAAGGGTATAAGAAAGTAGACAAGAATAAGCAAGCTTGAGGCGAGAGTGAGGCCTTATAGTGATAAAAGACTGCAACATTTCATCGATCAGCTGGGTCCTTTGATTCAGTGGGAAGGTAGATAAGAAGGAAAAAGGATTCGGGTTCCGTAAAGATTTGTCTTTTGAAGAATTTAGAAGGTCAGGGATTTGTTCATAGGCCTTGGTTTCAACAGCAGATTTGATTGATTGTTCAAGTAAAGAAATTGAGCTAAATGAATAAAACTGGAAGAGAATTTGATGAATAGGCACTGGATACCTGTAATAACTCTTTGCCGCTGCGATTACCATTATTGATAATTGAAGGTAGCAACAAGAAATTTCACGTAGGAATATTACCAAACAGGTGGTGCCCAAACACATATAAGAGTGTAGCTTGTACAAATTATAATCTGCATCGTGCTGCCGGCGGAAGGAGTCTCCGATGTATTGACTAGACACCGTTTATCGGAATTCAAACCGGAAAAAGATAATTCAATTGCACTAGCACACGCGTTGGGCTCTTCGTGCTTCTGCTGCTGCTGCTGCTGCCACAAAATCCAACGGAACGGCCGTGGTTTTTACAGTTTCGCTGCTACAGTAATTTTGTTGCCACGTGGCATAACTGAAATTTTCGGCCATGTGGCAATCCACGAAATGTCGACATACAGTCAAAGACATAGGCAAAGAGTAAACTCACCAATCGCCATTTACCACGTGATAAAAGTCAAGAGCTGGCCTTTTATGTGGCAACGTCAGTGCCAGTCCATGCCACATGGCAAAAGTCAATTTTATGTTGAAAAGAAATGATAAGTGCCATGTGGCATTCCGGGCAGAATAATAAATTGCCAATTGGCACAAAATTAATAAGGGCAATTTACTAGTTTATGATAAAAAATTTATTTCCCAATTTAAGGTAATTTTAAAAGTTATTTCCGTTTTGTGAAACTTTAATTTTTTTGATTAAAAAAATCTAAAATGCTATTCAGAGTAGCATTTTTACAAGAAAACAAAAAAAATTTAGGTCAACACACTACTCTCAATAGGGGAACGGGACCCAACATGTAAAAATGAGACATTTTGCTATTTTAAGTAGTGGAATGAGATCCAACATGCAGACCCAAATTTCTCTCTCTTAAGTGGATCTAACATGCAGACTAATATTTTCTTTTCACTTTTTATCTTCTCATTTAATAATAATAATATAAAATAAAATTAATAATAAATAATACTATTATCAATAATAATTCTTATTTATTTTTTAATTAATTATTTGTAATAAATTTTTATTTTTTAATAAATTTTTTCCACATATTCTACATTATTATTTATATTTTAATTAACTAATTTTAATAAAAAAAATTTATGATTATGATTAATTAATTAATCACTTATTAATTTTTTTTATTTTGCATGCCAACCAAAAAAATTATGTATGGCTAAAATTGTGATTAATTTTTAATTTTTAATTTTTTGTTTATTATTATTATTATTATTGTGTGGACATAAAAAAAATTAAGATGACTCAGATGGCACAAAAAATTAAAATTAATGGTAATAATGTTATAATCATTATTATATTAAATAAAAAATAATTACAATTTTGACCAGGCAAAATTGTTAGATTTTAATTTTTTGTTTTTTATTTTATTATTAATTTAATATATTATTATTATTATTATTATTATTATATTTGTGTGGAAAAAAAAACTGAGATAGCCCAAAAAATTCATGTTTATGTGGCCTTTGTTGGACACCAAAAAAAAAAATTTCTTATCCATTTCACTAATTATGATATTATTTTTAATATTATTATAATTAATTAACCATAATTATTATATTATTAAAATAAAAAACAAAAAATTAAATATTAAAAATTAATCATAAACATTTATTTCTCGATTTAATGAAGAAATTAATTATTAAGGTAAATTTTTGTATCTATATATATTTTGTAGTGAAAATATATTTTTTTACATAGTTATTGAAAAATGTATATATTGTTTTTTTAAAAAAAAATTAGTTAATTAGATAGTGAAAAAAAATTATTTAGGTAAAAAAATTGGTCAAATCAGTGTCACATCATGAGAGAGAAAAGTGGTTTGTGTCTGTGTGCTAGGTCCCATTTTGCTACTTGGAGTAGCAGAATGTCCTTTCTCTCTCCTCTCCCCTGCCACCTCAACCAAAAACACCATAAAATGAAAAATTCTTTCACATTTTACCACAAAAATGGGAATAACTTTCACAATCACCATAAATTAGTAAATAAATTTTTTTTGTTACCATAAAATGATAAATTGTCCAAACCAATAATATATACTGAATTGCAAAAACAAAATCAAACATTTCAAGTTCAAACTATAATGTATGCATTAATGCTCAATTAATTGTAAAATTTTTTTTAAGGCTTTTATAATTTCACATAAATTAAATCAAATTACCCGCTTCGAGTGACCGGTTCAAACCACACTCATGCTTTTTTAAAAAAAAGAAAAATTAAAACTAACATCTAATCTGACAACTACTCCTATCAAACATAATATGCTTCATGAGGAAATAGTTAAAACCACTTCATGTCATGTGGTAAGAGTTTGAAGACAGACAGGCCATTTATGGCAAGAAGTTGAAAAATCAAATCATAGTCCGATTTGGATTCTCTCTTCTACTTGAGATCTGAACCATCTTCTTCACTTTCAACGTTGTAAAATGCAGGCAGCATTCATCCTCATCGAATCCCTTTTTTAAGATTTTTTGAGAGTAATTTTCGATTATAAGAGGAAAGAATAGTTCTTATGGAAGAACCCACAAACATAATGAATCTATGATAGTAAGGCCATAAATTAAGAGAATGAGACTAATACAAATTATCTACTCTTTTTAAACTTTTGCTATGTTACTTCCACACAAAAATAGCAGAACAACAGAATCATATCAGCCAATAAAAAATATTCTCTCAATACAAGGAAGAATGATCTGTGATTATGCCATCAAGGAAACTAAACTAAAACCTATAATAGTGCTGCTCTATTGCCAAATGGCACTGCAGATGTCTTTGGCAATAGTGCTGCTGGTGGAAGGAGTCTCTGATGTATTGACTAGACACCGTTTATTGGAATTCAAACTGGAAAAAGATAATTCAATTGCATTAGCACACACGTTGGGCTCTTCGTGCTTCTGCTGCTGCTAGAAAATCCAACGAAACGGCCATGGTTCTTATAGTTTCGCCGCTACAGTAATTTTGTTGCCACGTGGCATAACTGAAAATTTTCAGCCATGTGGCAATCCACGAAATGTCAACATACAGTCAATGACATAGGCAAAGAGTAAACTCACCCACCGCCATTTATCACGTGGTATAAAGTCAAGAGCTAGCCTTTTATGTGGCAACGTCAGTGCCAGTCCATGCCACATGGCAAAAGTCAATTTTATGTTGAAAAGAAATGATAAGTGCCATGTGGCATTCTAGGCAGAATAATAAATTGCCAATTGGCACAAAATTAATAAGGGCAATTTACCAATTTATGGTAAAAAAAAAATTTATTTCCCAATTTAAGGTAATTTTGAAAGTTATTTCCGTTTTTTGAAACTTTAATTTTTTGATTAAAAAAATTCAAAATACTATTTGAAGTAGCGTTTTTACAAGAAGACAAAAAAAATTCAGGTCAACACGCTATTTCCAATAGCGGAATGAGACCCAACACGTAGAAATGAGACATTCCACTACTCCAAGTAGCGGAATGAGACCCAACGCACATATCAAAATTTCTTTTTCCTGAGGGGACCTAACACGCAGACCAATATTTTCTTTTCACTTTTTACCCTCTTATTTAATAATAATAATAATAATAATAATATAAAGTAAAATTGATAAAAAATAATACTATTATTAATAATAATTCTTATTTATTTTTAATTAATTATTTTTAAATCAATTTTTTCCACATATTCTACGTTCTTATTTATATTTTAATTAACTATTGTTAATAAAAAAATTTATAATTATGATTAATTAATTAGTCACTTATTAATTTTTTTTATTTTGCAAGCCAACCAAAAAAATTTTGTATGGCCAAAATTGTGATTAACTTTTAATTTTAAATTTTTTGTGTATTATTATTATTATTATTGTGTGGACAAAAAAAACTAAGATGACCCGGACGGCACAAAAAATTAAAATTAATGGTAATAATGTTATAATCGTTATTATAGTAAATAAAAAATAAAAAATAATCACAATTTTGACCAGACAAAATTGTTAGATTTTAATTTTTTGTTTTTTTATTTTATTATTAATTTAATATATTATTATTATTATTATATTTGTATGGACAAAAAAAACTGAGATGGCCCAAAAAATTCATGTTTATGTGGCCTTTGTTGGACACCAAAAAAAAAATTTTCTTGTCCATTTCACTAATTATGATATTATTATAATTAATTAACCATAATCATTATATTATTAAAATAAAAAAATAAAAAAATTTAATCATAAACATTTATTTCTCGATTTAATGAAGAAATTAATTATTAAGGTAAATTTTTGTATCTATATATATATATTTTGTAGTGAAAATATATTTTTTTACATAGTTATTGAAAAATGTATATGTTGTTTTCTTAAAAAAAAATTAGTTAATTAGATAGTGCAAAAAAAAATCATTTAGGTAAAAAAATTGGTCAAATCAGTGTCACATTAAGAGAGAGAAAATTTATGTGTCGGTGTACTGGGTCTTATTCCGCTATTTTCTGCTACTTTGCGTAGCGGAATGTCCTTTCTCTCTCCTCTCCCCTGCCACCTCAGCCAAAAACATCATAAAATAAAAAATTCTTTCACATTTCACCACAAAAATGAAAATAACTTTCTCAACTACCATAAATTGGTAAATAAATTTTCTTTTAACCATAAAATGGTAAATTGCCCAAATCAATAATGTATACTGAATTGCAAAAACAAAATCAAATATTTCAGGTTCAAACTATAATATATGCCGTAACGCTCAATTAATTGTAAAATTTTTTTTAAGGCTTTTATAATTTCACATAAATTAAATCAGATTACCCACTTCGAGTGACCGGTTCAAACCACACATGCTTTTTGTAAAAAAAGAAAAATTAAAACTAACATCTAATCTAACAACTACTTCTATCAAACATAATATGCTTCATGAGGAAATAGTTAAAACCACTTCATGTCATGTGGCAAGAGTTTGAAGACAGACAGGCCATTTATGGCAAGAAGTTGAAAAATCAAATCATAGTCCGATTTGGATTCTCTCTTCTACTTGAGATCTGACCCATCTTCTTCACTTTCAACGTTGTAAAATGCAGGCAGCATTCATCCTCATCAAATCCCTTTTTTCAGATTTTTTTAGCATAATTTTCAATTATAAGAGGAAAGAATAATTCTTATGGAAGAACCCACAAACATAATGAATCTATGATAGTAAGGCCATAAATCAAGAGAATGAGACTAATGCAAATTATCTACTCTTTTTTTAACTTTTGCTATGTTACTTCCACACAAAAATAGTAGAACAACAGAATCATATCAGCCAATAAAAAATATTCTCTCAATACAAGGAAGAATGATGTGTGATTATGCCATCAAGGAAACTGAACTAAAACCTATAATAGTGCTGCTCTATTGCCAAATGGCACCGCAGATGTCTTTTTATGAGAGGCATATGCACTTCTATATTTTATGTAACCAACGTATCAAACCTCAGTATATGGTCTACCTCCTGTCTAGCTTGGCTGCTGAATATAGTTTGCATCAACGAAGGAAAACACATCAGAATGTATTGGGAGCAAAACCACAGTACCGCATTAAGATTTCCGAGCAATCAGGCACAACTTGGACTTTGAAATAGAGACTTTGCGGACTTCATTGATGTTGTATTTAATGATAACGCCTTCTTTTTAATTTGCCACGTCGAAGAAATAATCGATATATCAGCACACAACCAAGGAGAACCACCTGTAGGATTATTACCATCTGCAACACTGGAATCATAAAGTAGAACCTTATTTACTTTACTTCTAACAGTAAGTGCATATCAGGTTTAAAAAAAATTAAAAAAAATAGTTAACACGAAAATACCTGTGACCTTATGTGACAAGTCCTCCTGAAGAAATTCATCCTTTGATTCATTTGCACCAGCGGACGACACACGACTTCCTGCCTTGTACTTGAAATTTCCACCCATGATGCATTGATTTGGGCAGTTGATACCACTATCATACTCATCACTCCCATCACAGCAATCTACAGAGTTAATAAATTGGATGGAAGCACAAATTGAACAACATGAGAATCGTCTAAGCAATCATTATTCTAAAGGAAATAACCAAACTTCATCTATTGCACATAGTGTGTCTGGGGCTGTATGCATGAACCATGCAAAGTGAACATACACAGTAATGCCAACCAGGCCAACTCAAACAGGGAAGCATATCAATAGATAAAACCTTGGATCAATTTGGAAGGAGAAACACAAGAAACGAACAAAGTTTTCTAGACCATAAGATTCATCATGTTATTAAAACATTACATTAATATGCCTACTAGGTTGGATCACAAAATGATAATCTCCAACCAACTAGTATAGTTGTAGATCATAAGCATGGCAAGTGCATAAACACGGCAGTATAATTTCAAGACAAGCGATTTGTCACAGTGGAGCTAGAATTCTTGCCTAAATGATATGGACAGACAATCTCAAATCCAGTGAGAGGCATAAATCATAAGACTTAGACTACAACACCTACAGCATCTATCTGCCATCAAAATAAATAGCAAAGAAGCCTTTCTCTGTAAAAAGATTAACAATAATTGGTTTTATTATTATACTCACCACAAATTTGATCATTAACACGAGATGAAAAAATAAACTGAGGTTTACTTCCTAAATTCATGCAATAGAATTTGCCTCTGGGACAGGCTGAAGTTCCTGCAGACGAAATCAAAGGAGCAGCGAGAAATGATTCACTGAAAAGTGAGGAATAAAGAGAATAAAATGTAAAATAATTAGTAAAATTCACAGCTCCCACGTACAGCAGAAAGGCAAGAAAGGAAAAGTGAAAGAAAGTCCTTAAAATACCTGAGGAAAACATAAAAACTACTGAAAATGGAAGTTCTAGGAACTTGGCTGTTGCAAACACACAAAAGTAAAGTCCACATAAAGAATGAATTGATGCCTCTTTGATCTCAAACACTAAGTCTTCCACTAGAACTAATGTTCTACTGTGAACAAAGTTTATCTTGAACATGATCTTGAGTGAAACCATTTCGCATAATCTTAATTTTATCAAACAATAAAGCACTCATTACCAAAGTGAGTTCTTGAAGACTTGCCTAATGATTCACCCACTCGTAATCATAGCTCACTAATCCATAATTTTTTTGAACTATACAAAACACATACGCTGGGTCAGAGATAGGACACACTCCTTCACAAAACCGTGGCAACGCTAATTCATAATTTAAACATGCATTACCAGTATAGATAAACAAACTAAAACCTACCAGCTAATGGGTCTAATTTTACATATGACATTAATAAATCAATCCAGAATTCACTACTTTAGTATTCAAATATACCCAGAAAGTTGAACATCCATAACTTGGAACAAAAAAGATTGGTATTTTGAAGCAATTACATTCAAATACAAGAAGAGTAAAGGGTAATTACCGGGTTCATCTGTTCCATCAACACAATCACAGAAATTATCGTTGAGACGGTCTCTTTTGAAGGATTTTGAGCCATCTTTGCACCTGATGATACTTGAAGTAAAGTACTTTTCATCTTAAAAAAAAAACAAACAAACAACAACTTTAGCATGAAAGAAACACAAATTAATACGAAATCAATAAGAATATGTAAATTGACGATCTGGGTTCACAGACAAAGAAGCACCTAAGGGATGGACACCGAGAAGCGACGGTTTTGAATGAACGAAGGGTACAAGGAAACAGATAAAAATGAAGTTGTTGACACAGAAACTGAAGTGGGTTGTCTCCATTTTTCATGGGAAATTTGCTAATCAAGTTTTCTTTGAATCAAATCCATTCTCTGGGCTTGTATGTTGCAAATGAGGGTTGATTTGGACTTTGACCAAAAGTCAGTTTATCTTCCACAAGTTGACTGTAAATTCTATGCAAGACCCATATATTTTTCAATTTTTCCCTTTACCCTTTCTCCTTTTTTTTTTTGTTAAATTGATTCTGATACTGTCAACTATCCGTTAAGTTGAAGATGCAAGAAATTTAAATTTTTTTCAGCAATTTTTCGAATTTATATAAAAAGATAAAGATTGCCATCACTATTCATCATACCACGAATGGATATTATACTGAAATGCCTTTTTATATTATTGGGGCAAAAAATATTTAAAGGTACTTTTATAAAAAAAATTGTCGGTCATCAATATGACGAATAGCGATATCTATCACTGTTCATATAAATATAAGTGTAAAATGAATTTCGCACCTTTTATGAGTTTATCCAATTCAAACTCCAAAATAATAAAAGTTTATGTGACCATCAAAAATAATGGAGACACTAAATACAAAACAAAAATTAATATGATTCATTTTGAAGTTCAAAAATCCAAAATATAAATTTTACCAAAGAGTAAATGAATTACTGTATCATATAGAAAAAAAAAAAGTTTGCATCTTTGACAAGAAGCAACATGGAAAAGGAGATTTGATATTATAACCTGCAAGAATGCAATTTGTGGCATCCTTGTGGAATAATTCTGACTAAGAAACTCCTATGCTGACTAAGTCTGTCAAGTGCACTGATTATATATAGCATCATCCAAGAAATCATGCACAGGAGAAAAGGATTTTTTTTTTTTCAATATACTCAGCCTCTATGATGCTCTCTTGGGCCATCCAAGAACTAACATGTTTGCATGACAATCTTTGCACAAGATCCTGTATCAAGTTTCCTGTCATATGTGGCCATGAAGCATTCATTATTTAGGCATATAACATCTCTGATTCTTTTGCAGGCTCTTTTATATGTTATGTAATTCTTATATTGTGACACTTTTGTTGATCTTTCTGCAAAAGGGTAATCCACAAGTTCTCAAGCATTCAAGTAAAGTACTTATAGTCAGGCCCATGAGTGTGAGTAGGTGCATTTGACACCAATAGCAGGAGGTATGCTTCTTAGTTTTCCAATTTTTTTGGTCCAATGTTGCAGGCTGAAACCGTGAAACATATAGCAGACACTACACTACTGCAATGCAAAACATAAAACAAGATTCTGGTTTTGGTTTTGAGGAACTGATCAAAATCAATTACACAGAAGGATCTATTGTTAATAATTTTCAGTACGAATATGATCAGATTCCTACATTTAAATTGTAGGAAGTAAAAAAATAATAATATGACATTAATTGTTCTATGTAATATCAATGTCTATAAATAATCTTATGAACATGCAACTTTCTTCATCAAATGCCTAAACAAAAAGTTCGTGATCAACTAAAGATTCAACTGAATCACATAGAAATTGAGGTGATCTGCAAACAATTCTGATAAACATTTATGAAAAGAGTTCATCTATTTCTGCTCCAGTGCTCCTGGTTCCAGCACTTCTGTAGTTCCAGCAAGTATAATCAAGTTTCATTTCCATGATTATCTTAAGCTTCATGGACCGGATTCCCATAGCGTACTATCCATCTTCTTGCCATTGATAGAACCATATTGTCCTGAATTTTGAAATTAGTCTCGTTGGCTTAGTGATCCAATATATATACACAGTTGTTAAAGAAGTGTAAATTCAGTTAATTAAATGCATTCCTGTCAAGCCATTCATGACTTGAACTTTTTAAACGAAACCAAACTAAACTGCAGTACTACAGGACTATATATATATATATATAGTCCATCAACTATATATACGGTCCAGAGAAATTCTTATCGACTCTGGTGTGTTATACCTAATGGCCAGATGCGTGAGACATATACATCAAATACACATGTCATGTTTACCAGGCAAATGTAAAACACTTGGTATATGGGCTGCCAATTTAGTCATGAGTGTAATACATCTGAAGCGGTGGAGCCAAACATCAACTACAGGTTCCAAGTTCAATAAAATCTATAGACATTTCAGTTACCTGAAAGGTAATACTGCTGCTGATTGAATGACGAATGGGGCTGCTGCGACTGCTGTGATGTAATAAGCCGAGAACTAGCATCTTTTTCTTGTCTTTTAAACTTCTCCAATCCCTGGAGATTATTGTGAGTGTTATTGTTATTATAATTGAATGCTGGAAAAATGTACGAACTTGGATCAACGATCACAGCATCATTGTTGTAATGACTACTATAACCTCTACTTCCATTCCAAGCAATGCCTGGCTTGTTCATCATGCCCTGCGGGGGAGTAGGCGGTGGCATGAGCAGTTGATTTGCAGGCGTAACTAATTGATTCTGTTGATTCGCTGCGGCCATAACTAGATGATTTTGATTAAGTATCTGTGTTTTATATAACCTAAGTTCGTCTGACACTTTTGTATACTCTCCAAAAGGTCCTAAAACTGGATCTTTCTGTCTGCAACACGCTTCCCATATCAAAGAATCAGCCAGCTTTTGCCGATCCTCCACTGGAACACTTCGCACCAATTTCACAACATTACTAACACCAAACACTCTATGAACTGCTTGAAACTCTTTGCTCTTTTGAGCCGGAAAATATGGGTGTAATATGCAATTTTCATCGCACTTTTTTCTTTGATGCTTGCAGGATGCACATGCTGCATGCGGTGGCGAGGAGCCATGATTCCCATTCCTTTGCATATCTGTATAGTATTATTTAAAAAAAAAATAAAAACAAAAACACAAGGTTAATGCAAACATTAATAACATTATTAATCATGAACATAAAAAGAAACCAAATTCAAGAAAACTACAAAAAAAAATTTTTAAAAAAAAGTGATGTATAAAATACTAAACCTTGCAAGAACACTTTGGTTTTTATTTTCTTGATATGAATGAAAAGGGGATGTTTGTATAAATAATATGGATAAAACAAGAAGATAGAGAACCAATATATGTGTCTACAATGACATGAAAAGATGGTGGCCACTGTAAAAAATAATAATAATAATCATAATCATAATCTAAAAATAATATGTGGGTGTATGAGTATAAAAACAAAAGAATATTGGTGAAGGGTTTATTAGGGTTTAGGTAGCTCATAGGAAGAATAAGAGGCATAGCTAAATACTATAACTATATATTAATTAGAGATTAATATTATAATGGAAAATAAATCTAAGTTTTATTTTTTTATTTAAACAAATATTCCACCAAAGTAAGGTAGGTAAAATCAATTAATTATATATTATTATTGTATTAATTATGATAGGGTAAAAAATATTTTAGTACAAGAAGAATTACATCTGCCATTTATGTCTATCCTCCGATCATTTACATCTATATTGTATTAATAATCTAGTCAAATGTTTTTTTTTTTTTTTGAGATTTTTTTCTATTTTAACTTAATAGAAATCTATATATAATAAAAATATTATTTATTTTTAGTTTTCTACTTTGCAGTTGCAATTTTCATTGTACCAAAAAAAATAGAATTATAAATTGATTTCTTAAAAAAATCTCCTGGATTGGAAACATAAATTATTCTTTAATTAATTTATTAGTTTATTTTGTTTCTCATAATTAGCATGCTGTAACAATTTATTAGTTTATTAGTTTAGCATGCAGATTCATCTAATCTCCTTCCATCACTTAGGTGGATATATTTAATAAGTTTAAAGATTTCATATATAGTGATGGAGGTTTTTTTATATTAAAAATCGTGTAATTTACACTAAAAAAAAGGAAAATTATTTAGGTGTTATTTGAGGTTTGGCGCAACAAGTTAAGATGAAAAATAAGAATAAAATAAATAAGTTTCAGACACAAAAATTTAAATACAAAATTGAGAAAAGTTATATTATATTATTTCCTATATCATTGAAATAAGAGAATAAGATTATGAATTTATATATAGAGCAGTACAAATCTATTATCCCTAAAATAAAATTATGTTCTTGCTAAAATAGGTAGTAAATAAGATAGTGGAAAATCAAATCCTAATTAAAATATGAAATAATAAAAATTAACCAAAAAAATCCTACCTAAAATAAGTAGTAAAATTTCAGAAAAACAAAAAAAGTAGCATTAAAAGTTGGAAAAGTAAAACAAAGCCTAAAAAATCTAAGATTAAAAGGAAAGTAAAGATTTTATGGCAAAGACATATTTAAGTAAATGTATAATTAATATTTTACTAAGTAATAATAACAATAATAAAAAGAAGACCACGAAGAAGAAGATTATCCTTCTCATCAAGGTTGAAGTCTCGGGTTGAAAATGCTGAATGAACTTTTTTTAGTCTTTTTAAGAAATTTTTCACAACCGCATTGATAAATTTATATGATATATATAATACTTTTTATTAATGTGTGGTATAATTCAATAATTGTATGTAATAGATGAAAATTTGTCTTTTTGGAAGTATTTATTCAAAATTACATTTCTTAATTTAGAATCAACATCTGTTAAAGTACTTTTTTTTAATCTTAAACTCAATTTTCAATTAAAAACTGAGCCATAATTACTAAGAATAAAAGAGGATAATTTTTACATAAAAAAAAGATAATTTTTTTATGACGTAATACATACATGGCTCCTATTATTTGTCATTTTTTGTCAGTTTAACACCTCAACTTATAGTTTTGTCATTTTGACACTTGAATTTGAATAAAATGCAATTTTAAAACCTTTTTTAGCACACATGACATGGCTTAATGAATCAATATATGTCACATCATAAAGGTTTGACTGACCAAAAACTACAGGTAGATGTGTCAAACTGACAAAAAGAGACAAGTATAGAGAATGGTAGATGTATTATGTCATCATATTAGTACAAACTAGTGCATTTTAGCCAAGTTCAAGTATTAAAATGACAAAACTATAAGTTAAATTGTCAAACTGACAAAAAGTGACGAATACAGGAGACCATATATATATTATGCCTTGAATTAAGGAGTTGTTTGGTCCATACCCTAAAATCACAATGAAAATCCAAATTGAATCGAATATAAGTTGAAAATAGAATAAAAATTATAATAACGTGTTTGGTTTATAAGAGAATTGGAATTGGAATTAAAATTAATATTATTTATATATATAAATTAATATATTACATAATTATTTTATTAATTTATATATTTTATTTTATTACTTAAAAAATATATCATATTTTATAAATTTTAATAATATATGATAATATTTAAATACTTAAATAATTTATAATTAGTTTAATTTGATTTCAAAAGATTGGTCACTCATTTTAATTTTAATTCTCATTTTTATTTTTTTCATTAAAGTAAGGTCATATTATGCACTTTAGTCCGAACTTTTGCAAGTAGATAAGATTTTTTATTTACACATGGATAATTATTTTACAAGTGCCATTATTGTGGGAGAGCATGGCAATAAATATCAACCAGGCTAGGAAACTGAAGCCAACCTTCTAATGGTCAAAATATCATAAAATACTTAATTTCACCTTTAGCATCACCTTATATATATATATATGTGTGGTTCATTTTTCACTTGTGAATGAAGAAAAAAATCAAATAAAATCAAACTGAAAAAAGTATACTGGCATGCAAATTTTACTATGAAAGTTCCCAAGTGTTATTATTACGTTTCTGGAAAACTTTTCAATGGCTATCTTTTGATGTAAATTGTCACCAGAAGTCTTATTTTCTTCAACCATCAAATGGATATGCTTTCACTACCTTCAACCACTCATGACATAGATAGGTGCTCATGCCCTCTCTTGTATAGTGCAATGCCAACGGCTTTTAAACTTGTGCTCGCAGGTCGATTCCCACAAACAACACTATTTGATAACTTTGAATTAATTTTTTACTATGAAACTTGCACCGGTGAAAAAAGTTGGATGAATAGATAAAATTTTTTCCACAAACACTTTGATGTTTAAATTAATATTTGTATAATGAAAATAATAATAAAGCGAGTAGAGTAAAATATAATGATAATAAAATGTTTATGGGTGTGATGGGATGATGGAATGATGAGGATGACAAAATTATAAGGATAAATCCATTATGAGGCCCTTGAACTTTGACATTTTATTCTATTGAGCCCCTCAATTTTTATTGTATTTCATTAAGCCCTCAATCTTTTATTTTTACATAGATTAAGGACCAATTAGAATAAAATAATAAAATTGTGAAATAAGTTCTGAAAATGCCCTAAAAGGGGGGTGAATAGGGCTATCGAACAAAAATCAAAACGTAAAAACAAATAAGCAAAAATGAAAGAATGATGAACACAAGTATTTAAGGAGTTCAGATTCTCAACAATCCTACGTCTCCACCTAACTTATCTCTAAGTTAGGATTTTGAATCACCCCAATCCATTCCCTTAGATTGATTTTTACAATTTGAGTTTTAGGCTCAACTCAAACCTTACAACTTGAGTTTTCAAGGCTTACTCAAAAACCGATTCACAAGTGTTTTGAAGGCTTACACTAAAACCAAATTCTCAAGTGTTTTAATGGTTAAACACTTAAACCAATTCCTTTAGAATAGAACCCCGCTTCCCTTTTCTTTAACCCCAGAAAATAGAAGAATAAGAATTTCTATTCTAACACTCACTAAACTCTCATAAGAGTTTATCAAATACAAGAATGAATTAAAGAGAATTTTGAACTTTAATTGAATGCTTGAGAATGTATAAATGAAAAATAAGTTTCTTAACCTCTAAATGATCTTCAGAGGTTGTATTTATAGTTGAGCAATTCAATTATAGCTGTTGGAAATAATAATTTTGTTTCCAACAAATTCAAACTTCATTTGGATGAAATTTGGACTTTTAGCCTGTAAAAACACTAGT
>CATIWM010040378.1:0-10291 GCA_949671775.1 Mallotus repandus | reverse complement strand
TATCTTATTTTTTGTTTTCAATTTTTTTTATTTTTTCCTTATTTTTTATTTTTTTATTCTTAATTTTTGTTTTTAGTCTTAATTTTGAGTATTGATATATATAGGTGGTGTGCTATATTTCAGAGATTATAATTAACGTATTTAAATTATATAACTCATATTAGTTTTAATAAATAATTAAAATTTCATATATGCTAGAAAATTATTTTGAAACAAAAATTTGTATATTTATATATATATATATATTAGTTTGATATTATTTTTCCAACAATAAATACTTACTCAAATTATCATATTCAAATATTGTTTTGAGTTTCATATATTGTTTTGAGTTTCAAATACTGTTTTGAGTTTTAGATATGAATAATATTAAGAAAATATACTAATTTTAATTGTATCATATACGTATAATATTCAGAAAATATATTGTATTTATGAGTTTGAGATACCGTTTTTAATTTTTAGATATTGTTTTGAGTTTGCGATACTTGTTTGAGTTTCAGATATTGTTTTGAGTTTCGAATATGAATGATATTCAAAAAATATACTATTTTAATTGTATAATATACAAATAATATTAAAAAAATATATTGTATTTATGCGTTTTAGATATTTTTTTTAATTTTTAGATATTGTTTTGAGTTTCAGATACTCTTTTGAGTTTCAGATTCTTATAATATTCAGATAATGTACTGTTTTGAGTTTTAAATACTATTTTGAGTTTCATGTTGTTATAATATTCAAATAATATACTCTTTTGTGTTTCAGATACTATTTTGAGCATTAGATTCTTATAATATTCAAATAATATACTGTTTTGAGTTTCAGATTCTTATAATATTCGGATAATATACTATTTAGATTTTATCATATATGAATAATATTTAAATAATATACTATTTTTAAGTATCATTCTTATTACTTAATAAGCTTGTTGTGCAACAAAAATTTTAATTAATAATTTTTGTTAATTTGTAACACTATTGGACAATACAGACCTAACTTTTAATCATTTAAAACAAAAATATTTCATTTTTCTATTAATTTAGACATCTTTAACTTGTAAATCAAAGAAGCCCTCCTTATTTATTTAAAAAAAAGGTAGACCACTAAGGATACACAAAATTCTCAAAGAAAGAAAATTTCCAATTAAATTACCAATAAATAAAAAAGCACCAAGAGTAATAAAAACCAATAATGTACCAAAATTATACCTATGATATACTGTAATATATTTACTAAAAATATATCAGATTTTTTTTTGCTTGGACTAACAATCAAACTCCCTGAATTTTTCTTAGACCAAGTGTTATTTGATTGAGAAGCATAAAGTAGTAAAAATGTCATTGTAACATGTTATATCTTAGTGCTCACTTTTCAAGAAAGCACCCTAAATCCAAGAAGCATTACCTAACCTTTTTATTCAAAAATTTAATGCTCAAGGCCATCCTATCTATAACAACTTGGTTTCATAGGATTCACAAATGGGTTCACCCCTCAACAATCTCTTCTTTGCACTCACCCAATACATTTCAAGTTGGCTCCTATCACTTTGAGATCTAAGGGAAGCCCTTTGCACTCACTGAAAATCTATGAAACAAGACATTTTTATTACTATTAGCAGTAGGATCACAACTCTCTACTTTAATAAGTAAAAAGTTCATACACAAAGGAGGTTTAACAATATTACATGCTTGACCAAATTGCCATCAACAACAAGAGGAATAGATTTTTGTCCAAAAGTAGAGAGGCAGAACAAGGAGACTGTCATTTCCCCTCAATAATTCTATTTCATAACTAGCAACAAAGATTAGTTCTTGAGCAAGATCAAAGCTTGATAGAAATTCCAAAGAGTTTTAAGAGTGTAGCTTTGCTTTTTGCAGGTAGAAATCTTCAAGGAATGTTGTTGAAGAGTCATCAAAATCTCCTTCCTTCATTTTCCCACCAGGTAAAGCTGCATCACCTGCTTCTTAATTAATTAATAACAATGAACATCCAAAAAATACATAAAACAATAAATAAAACTCACCTAAAAATTAAATTTGCTTAAGCTCAAATCATGAGTTCAACACTAAACACCCAAATAATTAAATAAAAAATAAAACATTAAGATATGGTCACCTAGATGAGAAGCTAATTTGATGGATCTCTTAGTAAGAATAACACGCAACTCTCCTTCATAGCCCTCAAATAGGCAAATAAGCACAACTGCCCTCTTTTTTTTTCCTTCTATCGTATTCCTCTGCTACACCTGCACATTCCATAGCTTCAAGTTTTGATGCATTAGTACAACCCAAAAATTGGAGTTGTTTTATGTTATAGTGTTCAAAACCTGAATAGGAAAACCAGAGACGTAATTGGGTTATAGTGTTCTCTAAATCTCTGATTCGGGAGCTAAGAGCTTAGGATGTTTAGAGGCTGTGTCATTCTTCTCCATGGACGGAAGAGCCACTGTTGGTTTGCTATGGATCACAGAGAGATTAATGAACATTAGAGGAAAAGAGTTTTTTGCGAAAATTTTTTCATTTGATTTTGATTTTGGTTTTGGATTTCATAGTGAATGGATCTTCTTAGGATGAAGAAAAAGAAATGGATTTTTGAAAAGAAAGAGAAGACGACGGGAAGAAGAAGGAGAATAAAAGACAATGATGATGATGATGGTGAATGAGGAAGAAGAAGAAGATGCGAGAAGGAACTTCAGAATTAGCGGAAAGAAAAAAAAGGACACATATGTAATATTTTGAAAACATAGGACATTGCATGTTAACGGCTCCTATTTTTTGGGTATTTTTGTAAACATTTCTGTAAATTAATGTGCTTTCTAATTAATTCATGTTTCAATCTTTCTTGGCCCGTTTAATTTTTGTTTAATAGCCCAAATTATGAATTAAAGGTTAATTACCCTATAACTTATAGCGAAGATGCAAATAAGTCAAATTTTAATTTTTTAATAACTTATAGCGAAGGTGTAAATAAGTCAAATTTTAATTAAATAACTCTAAACTAAAAATAAAGGCATAATATATTTGCAGTTCCTGAACTTGGTAATTTTTATCACTTTAACACTTATACTTACACTTTTACCATTTAGACACTATACCTCGCCAAAAACATTATTTTAAAACCATTTTCTGCACATGTGGCATGGAATGTGTTGCTAATCCTAATGAGTGTGTGACTATATATATACATACCAGTGGGCAGCCATGGGATGGAAGAAATGAAGGAAAAATTATTGTATGTCATGGGCAGTTTCCATGAGAAAATTTGTATATCTATGTTTTAGTCTAGACTAATAAGACCCAGATTTCAAGTCAGTCTCCTCTTGTATATATCCAGCTAAAAAATTCCATCAGTTCTTACACATAACTCCATTAATTCATTCCTTGTCAAAATAAAATCCCATTCTCCACAACTATGGAATTTCGCAATAATCCCATTGCTTGTTTCCTCCCTTTACTAGAAAATCTAATTGCACAAGTTTTTGCCTTCGATTTTATGCACCCTTTTAACTGCTTTGACACCTTTGATTGTTGTGAAGCTTTACCGTACCATATAAACAAAGGTCTTCAGCAAGAAGTTATTACTTTTTATGATGTAAACGTAATCCAAATCAGCCTAATTCTCCTCGGAGACCATGAAGACTATCTTGTATCCGTTCTTGCCTCTTGTAAAAACATCAATGGCACCACTGCAAACTTCTATGATACAACCTACATCGTTAAAGAAAATGACACATTTGTGGTTGCTTCATAATAAAGTTATAACAGGCAAGCTTGGGAAGTTGATGAACAAAGTAACTTTATTACAGGAAATGTAGTTCTTATGCATATTTGTGTCTGGGTGTATAGCTGATGAATCCCAAATAGTGATAAAATACACTATTCAACAGAATGATACAATATAAAACATTATAAATAGGCTAGCTTCTATTGTAAGCGGTATTCAGAGCATGAACAACACATTGATTATAGACCCATACTTATTGGTAAGTTGGATGTTGTATTATCACGTATCATTCTAGTTAGCATGAGAAAATAACATATACTTCATTTGTTGGACAACTGTACAGAAAATGATTTAAAAATAATATTTTTGGTGAGTTGAGGTGTCTAAACGGTAAAAGTATAAGTATATGTGTTAAAATGACAAAAATTATCAAGTTCAGGGGCTCCGGATGTATTATGCCAAAAATAAAAAAAATAAACCTAATTTTTTACCCATCATTCTTATCATAGTTGTCATCACCATTAACACTGACGCCACTGCAATCTCCTCCACTACCAATCATCATACTACAACCTACTATCGTCACCTATCTACTAATCATTCTTTCTCCTCTCATTCTCTTTCAATTGAAAAGTAAAACTGAAAAAAAAAAACTAAAAAATTTCAATTGTTTATGGATTATATTACCCACTTTTCATCTTCCCCCTAACATCAACAATTCAACACCTCTGATATTATAACTTTTCACCTTACCTTAACATCTTATACCATCGTCGTTGCTGACAATTATTCTCTTGGATAGGACATGATTTTAGATTCGATCGATTTGATTTAAAAATATAGAGATCCTTCTTGACTCATAGGCTAGTTTCAGGTGTTATACTATTTCTTTTACTCAATTCATTTATTAAATAAGATCTAATTGAAGTATGAACTTTACTCATTTAATTTAATAAATAAATTTTGTTTAAAATAATTTAATTTTTAATAGTTCATAAACAGTTTTGACTCATTTATTATGATCCTAATTATTATATTTTTTTGCAAAATTGAATTGGTATTAAGAAGTAGTTTGAAAGAAAAAAATTATTGCTCTCTTTTGAAGATTTTATAATTTAGATTTGTTAGAAATTTATTATACTTTTAATCATAGTATTTCTAATAATGTTATTTTGGCATAATACATCTACACCCACCTGTATTTGTCACTTTTTATCAGTTTGACACTTCTACTTATAATTTTACCATTGTAACACCTGAATTCGCCTAAAATGTAATTTTTAAACCCCTATTAGTACATGTGACATGCAATAATAAATCAACATATGTCACATCATAAGGGTTTAATTGGCCAAGACTACAAGTAGAGGTGTCAAACTAATAAAAAGTAACAAGTACAAGTGGTGATAAATATATTATGTCATCAGATTAGCATATTTTTGACAAATTTAAGTGTTGAAATGACAAAATTATAAGTTAAGGTATCAAACTGACTAATTATGTCAAGTAGATGGGTTGCAAATGTATTATGCCTATTATTTTCAACAACATTACTTTTTTTTTTTGAAAATAAACTTCATTAAAACAAAGGAAACATCATACATCATCAGACAACAAAACACCAATTTTAGCAGGTGGCTCTTACTAAACAGTAGGAGAAGCATAAGAATAAGAAGCTCTGGCAAGGATATGAGCAATCTTATTGGCTTGTCTCCTAATATAACAAACATGAAAATGTTGTTCTTAGTCTAACACTTGAGTACATAGTTGAATAATAGACCCAAATTCTGAAACATCAAACCTTCGCGAAACAGAATGGACAACATCTACCACAGATTTTTGCATCAAGCTTGAATACCACTCAATGATAACCCAACCCTTTAGCCCATGATAGAGCCTCATGTAAACCCAAAACTTCTCCTCCCTTGACTTCAATTAAACTATTCAGGACAGTAGTTGCACAGGCTACAAACTAACCTGCATCATTTTGTAAAATTATACCCAGACCTGTTCTTTGGTAGGAGGGAATAAATGCAACATCAACATTACACTTCAGAAAAGAAGCTTGCGGTTTTTGCCACTTTATAGACCTGCTCACTACCTGATTCCCATCAACAGCTCCAGTAGGCAAAAGTTTTGCTTGAATCTAATCATATAAAAACTCTATTACAGAGAAAATAGTTTGCCTTGGCGTTGCATAACTATAATTCCACAACTTCTCATTTCTTTGCCGCCAAATATTCCACAAAACCACATAAAATTTTCCTAAGTCACTCTGATTAAAAGAAGCCAGAATATGAAAGAAACAGTCTATAAAACCTTCTGACAAATTTAAACATGATTCAACAGTAGGCAAAAGATGGGCCTCAAGCTAACAACTTTAAGCAAATAAACATGTAAAAACCAAATGCCACGCATTTTCCATTTCTCTATTACACAGCATACAAATTAGCGGAACATGAATACCTCTGCTTTGAAGCTTTGATCTCGTAGGCAAGCAATCTTTACAAGCTCTCCATAAAAAAAATTTTACTTTTAGAGGAATATGCAAATGCTAAAGTTGATGCCAATTTCCTGTCACTCCATAATTTTCATGGAGCTGCAGAAGATCCACATATACTATATAACTAGATTTTACTGTGTAATACTAATTCTTGCTAAAATGCAAAATACAAACATCTTCAAGACATCCCGAGTACATAGGTACCTTTTGAATCCCATTGACATCATGAATACCAAAAAGATTATAAATCATTTCACAATCCCATTCCTTAACACCTGGAATCAGAAGGTCAAGTACAACCATATTCTCCAAACTCGAAATTGGTTGAGTTTCAATTCAGACATTAGGAAGATCTCAAAGCCAAGGTTCATTCCAAACAGTAATATGTCTACCATCCCCTATTTTCCAATGATATCCTCATGCAAGCATAGCTCGGGAACTCCAGATACTACGCCAAGTAAAACTTGGATTGTGCCCCAACTAGGCAGACAAAAAACCCCTTCTTGGATAATATCTTACTTTAAAAATCTTGCTGACAGTAGTATCAGGATTGGAAATCTTATTGCAACCTTGTTACCCCAACATTGCCAAGTTAAAACACTAGAAATCTTGAAAGCCCATACCAGCAAATTCCATTTTTGCACACAATTTGTCCCAAGACAACCAATTGATACCACATGATCCATCTTTTTTTAGACCCCACCAAAAGGAGTTCAACATACGTTGGATTTCATCTGCAAGAGAAGAAGGTAACAAAAAACACCCATACAATATGTAGAAATGGCTTGGGCAACATTTTTAACCAAGATTTCACGACCAACCCATGACAAGAACTTCCCATTCCATCCTTGAATTCACTTCTAAACTCTTTCCTTGAGATAAGAAAAAACAGCCTTCTTCTTTTTGCCAATCAATGATGGCAAACCCAAATACCTTCCTATATTGAGAGGATTGAAAACACCAAGAGTAAAAAAAAACACTTTGTTGCATTACTAAATATTGATAATTATTGTCTTAAAATAGGTCTACAAAAGCTAGAAATTGAATCATCGGTGAAGTTGAGCTTAGCTTTAGTTAGTTTGGGTTGGACTATAGTCCTATAGAAAAATTAGGTCTCGATACCATATCATAAATTGGAGATTTTTTTCAAAATTAACCAAAACGAAAAACTTTTTTTAATTTTATGGTTGATTTCTTTTCTCAAAATTAATTTTTTTGTCCTTCCCAAAATCAATAAAAAAATGCATTTTATCCCCTATTTCCTTAACTACTAAAAATTTACATTCAATCCACTTCCTTAAGCAATAAAAAAGTTATGCAATTCAACTAAAACTTCACATAACTACCACTGATCATATTTTTGTAACAACAAAAAAAATTGATTTCACCTCTAATTACCTTAATTTATTTATTGTAGAACCAAATCTTAATTAAATAGTATAATATTGTTTATAATTCATGAACTTAAACGAGTTTAATGAATATGAATTTTTAGCTTAAAATTATTTATTTAAAAATATTATAGAATTTGTTATATATTAGCTACTAATTATAATTTTATTATAACAAATAAATTGAAATATTATTATTATCATTACAACTACAAATATATATGTTATATGTTTAATATCAAATTATTAGTAATTTAAATTATAAGCTAATTTATATATTTATAATTAACTCATCTTAGAATTTGAGTTTTTTTTTTTAAATTTCTACTTGAATTGCATATTAAATAAATAATAAAAAATAAATTTCAATAAATTTTGTTAAGTCAAATTTCAAATAATTTGCTAGTAATTTCCTTCCTACTTGCTATCTTTTTATATTGTTCAAGTATTGAAGTATTAATGAAATAATGGTAAAAAAAAGTATAGTAAAATAAAAATTCACAATAAATATGGCCCAACTAAAATGATTCTACTACTTATTCAAAATAATTAATTTAATCATGTAATTAAATTAATGCAATTATAAGTTACAATGAATTGGAATAGACCAAAAGGTGAGATGCAATTATCATTAAAAAAAATGGAACAAATTAATGAAAGACATATCATATCTAATTCTTAGTAAAGCCAATTACTTGTTCCATTTTTTTTTTTGGTTTTGTGGCCTAATGTTAGCAATAATAATAGCATTATAATTCAACCATGCAGAAAATAACGTTTTCCAAACCACAAAACCACTAGAGCATGTTTTAAGGGAAACATATGTACTTGTTCCACGTATGTACGCGTGTGTGTATATGTATATACATATAATAAAATAAAATATAGTTTTTTTAATGGTTATGCAATATTAGATTCAAATTCACGTATTGTCTATTATTTTTACATGATTATAAAATGTTTATATGTTAGTGTAAAAACGAATTTACTAATTGCATATGAAATGAAGCAATACGAGGAGGAGAAGCAAAAGCTTTAACAAATGGTGTATTTATGAGTATCATGCATCTTGAAATAGCCAAGCAAATATGGGATGAATTGAAAGAAAATTTCGAAGGAAATAAAAGAGTTAAGGATGTAAAATTTCAAGCTCTTATAAGAGAGTTTGAAATGTTGAAAATGAATCTATAAAAAATTATTGAATTCATCTCCCAATAGCTGATATGATTTATTACCTTCATAAGTTTGTCAAATAGCTCTTTTATTGTCTTTGAATTCTTTATGTTTAGCGATTTCGATTCTCTTCTTAACTTGAGAACTTAAAAATTTGAAGGTAACATATAAATAAGTCCATATTTTTTATTTTCATATAAAATTTAATAGAAAAACTAAAAATTATTTTAAAGGGCAAATACCTTTTTCTTAAAATAATGTAAAAATATTACCTAATTAGAGAACTAAGCAAATATCAATATTTATCTTCATTTTTTATTTTTTTGTATAATAAATTATAAATTAATAAAATGTTTGCATAATATTATTATATGTAGATATTGAAATATTATTTTAATTTTTTACATCTAATAAACTATGTGTCAATAATAAAATATTTATATAACACTGATATATTTCAAGAATTTATTACTACAATTTAAGAATGATATATGGACTTATTTGTATAATATTTTTAAATTTTGAACTAAAATGATAATATCAGATTGTTTATGTATTAAATAATTTTATATGAACTACACACGAAATCTAAATAGAACTTTAATAACTAAAACGACACAAATTAAAATTTTGTAACTAAGTACAAAGTGACTATCCATATAATTTACTCTAATTTGCTGATTTTTTTTCAAGCCACAACACAAGAACCTTAAGAGGCTTTGATACCACTATTGAAATGGTTTTAGACAAAAAGGAGGAAAGTATTTTCTTCTATAAAAACTCATAAACATCTTTCTGCTTACTGATATTTATAATCAATACAAGTCAAGCTTTACACCCTATTAATTGATGGATAAACTAGCGCATTATCCTCCACTGAACAAATGCTCGTTACATCATGAAGGTTCTTGACTCAATCTAGAACATTAAAACATAACAAAATAAACGAAATTGTTGTTACTCAAAATGAATATTCAAGACACTTTATAACAGCATATTCACTTTCAAAATGAACAAAAAAAAAAATGCTAAAGCGACAACAAACGTCATTGCGCATCAGTTCCACAAATGTGTCAACGCAGGAAGGTCAATTAAGAGCAATTTACTTAGTCGAGGAAAAGTGATATTATCATCTGCCAGTTCTTCCTCAGCCTCTTCATCCATTTTGATTATTACTTCCAACATGTGACAATTTGCAAGTTCCAACTCTTGGAGTTGCACAAGGCATTCGGCCATGGACTGTGTAAATGCATACTTCAAACTGCTGCAATTATGAAATTTGAGGAGCTTGAGATTCTTTAAGTTCAAAATTCCACAAGGATCCTTGCTCCATAAATGTCTCAACATTGGCAGGTTAACTAAGTGCAGTTCACTTAGTTGAGGAAAAATGATATTATCATATGCCAGTTCTTCCTCAGCCTCATCATCCATTTTGATTATTACTTCCAACATGTGACAATTTGTAAGTTGCAACTCTTGGAGTTGCACAAGGCAT
>CATIWM010040374.1:0-18176 GCA_949671775.1 Mallotus repandus | reverse complement strand
GGTAAGGCCCCATGAAGTCCACTCCCTATACATCGAAAAGCTCTACTTCTTGAATATTAGAAAGTGGCATCTCATCATGCCTTGTGATATTCCCCATCCTTTGGCAATTTTCATACCTTTGAACAAATTCCCTTGCATCTTGGAACAATATAGGCCAATGGAACCCACTTTTGAGTACTCTTGTTATTATTCTTGATGCCCCAAAATGTCCACCATATGAAGAGTTATGGCAATGTGCGCGAATGGAAGTTTTTTTTGAGCTAGGTACACATCTCTTTACTAGACCATCAACACATACTTTATAAAGAATTAGGTCATCCCACAAGTAGTGTTTAACTTCTGAAAGAAATTTCCTCTTTTATGAATACATAAGCTCTTGTGGTAACACTCCACAAGCTAGATAGTTTTCAATGTCTACTACCACGAAGGCTCTACATGTTGGATGGCAAAGAGGAGTTTATATGAAAATTGATATTTAATTTCCCTTTCATCAGGTTGTAACTTGTCATGTTAATCAAATCGAGATAAGTGGTCAGCTATCACATTCTTACTTCCTTTCTTGTCCTTTATTTGGAGGTCGAATTCCTGCATTAACAAAACCCAACGTATGAGTCTTGGTTTAGCATCTTTTTTGGCAAACAAATATTTTAATGCAACATGATCAGTATAAACAATGATTTTTAATCCTAAGATGTAAGATTGAAATTTTTCTATTGTAAAGACCACAACCAACAATTATTTCTTGGAAGTTATGTAGTTCAATTGAGCATCCAAGAAGGTTCGACTCACATAATAGATGACATGGTGCTTGTTGGTTTTCCTTTGCCCTAGCTACTCTCCCATGGCCAGATCACTCGTATTGCACATCAATTCAAAAGGGATAGACCAATCTAGTAGAGAGATGATAAGAGTTAAAATTAATGCTTATTTCAACCTATTAAAAATAAGTATGCAAGAATCATCAAAGTTGAAAGGTATATCCTTAATTAATAACTGAGTTAGAGGCTTATCAATTTAGGAAAAATCTTTGATAAATTGATGATAGAATCCAACATGCCCCAAGAAACCTCAAACTCTCTTAACAGACGTTGGTGGTGGTATCTTTTTGATAAATTTGATTTTTGCTCTATCTACTTCTATACTTTCATGAGAAATTTTATGTCATAGTACTATGCCTTCATCAACCATGAAATGGCATTTCTTCCAATTCCAAACAAGGTTAGTGTTTTCACATCTTTTTAACACTTTATTATTGTTTAATAAATATAGTTGAAAAGAATCTCCAAAAATAGAGAATGAAAGGAACCGGTTACGCAACTTTGAAGTGCAGTGAGCACAAGCCTTAGATATGGTGAAATTTTAATATTTTCACTAGCATAACCCTTCATCACATTAAGAATTCCAATCCTAAGGATCCAAATTTTAATTAACACATAGCTAGATATGAAAACAACAAGTGAACAATAAGCTAGGAATTCTAAATTTCAAGAAAACTTACAATCTCCTAAGTTTTTGGATCTTTGGCCTCAACTCTTGAATCAAATGCTTAGCCTCCTAAGTGTTAGGCCTCTAGCTTGAAACACCAAAGCTTAGCCAATCACCTTCTTGCTTTGATTAAGCTTAGCAACAAGTACCCTCTCTATTGACCCTTAGAAACTTGCACTAACTCAATTCTCTTGTAAGAACACTTAGGGTTTTGTTTGTGTTTGTGTTTCTCTCATTTATGTCTCTACAAAAAGTTTTTCTAACCTTAGAAACATACCTTAGGTTATGTATATATCCATATTGAAAAAGTAAACCTTATCACATGATAAATATACAACTCATCATAATAAGTATACAACTTGTCATGATAAGTATGCAAGTTGTAAAGTGTGTAGAGAATTAATATATCCTATGTATTATGTCTAAATACATTCTCCACATATACCAAAGTGATATACAACTTATCATATCCATGGTCAACATTATACACTTAAGAAATAATGTATACCTAACATGACAAAATAATCCATGTCATGTTCACATGGATTTGGGCTTGGTAATTGGGCCAACACTTGGCCCAAGCCCAATCATACATATAAATGGGCCTTGATAAGGTTCATGGGCCTTCTATATATCTTAGACTAATCTTTGGTCCAAAACCCTTTTGGGCCTAGGCCCAAACTTCTTGGGCCATTAATCCAAGTCCACTTAGAAACAACATACATTATTAATTTACTACTTTAATTAATATCTCATATTAAGAAAGTGTAAATTAATAATTAAACCCTTGGTTGAATTAAATTTCATAATATGCTGGAATCATTACTTAAAGCATAAATCCAATTCTATTAATCTTAATTAATTGATTAAACTCTTTAATCAATAATTAGATTAATATTAACGGTGATTTGGGAAAGCTCTTTTAGGTGTGACTTATTAGGTTCATGTCTAATTGGAAATGAAAAGATAACATCAACACTTGATATTATTTGAAGCTCCTTTTAAGTCTAAATGTGAAAATCCCAATTATACACATTTAGTTCTCATAAGTTGTGAGTGAACCCCAACATCGATATCACAACTACCCAATTAGAAATGAATGCATGTATTGATTCACATGAACCCTTTGATCATAATTACTGTGCACTAAAATCCCTTCATTAGAAGATCCCAATATAGCCTAGAGTTATTATCTAGTCAAACTCTAATAGTTATATCATATGACCTTATTTTAAGTTCTAATTCTTGATAAGACATAACCAACACTAAAACTCTTTCAGTTTGTGTCATATTTGTCCTGGCCAAGAACTTATTCATCAAAAACATACTTAAATGGCAAAGGATCTTATCCTAGTCCACTCCAGGCAATGAATCCCATCTTGGCTAAACACTCATCCTAACATTTAACCAACTAGAGCCACCACACACCATATACAAATGTATAATTAACATAAGTAAGTAAGCGGTAATAAACCCTAACCATTTAAATATGAATGACCATGTCACCTCAGGTCAAAGGACTATATGCAATATTATGACCTAGATTGTGATTGTAGACTATAAGTGAATATCTACGCAATCATAAGTCTAACATCATGTTCGATCTACCCATCACATGAGTATCCACATGTCTATTCTGATATCTCATATCAATTAGCATGAGACTCACTACCTCCTACTATTAGTATAATATACTAATTAAGGAAAATAGACAGAGGTAATAGTCTAATTAATATTATCCAAATATTAATTTACCGACTATGAACATTTTATAGCATATGTACTAAATAAATTTGTCACTCATATTATCAACTCTTGATAATGAATTTATCTAATATTATGCTAATGGATAAATATTAAATTAAAAAATACTTTAAATAATAGAATATTATTTTATTGCCATTTGGGATAATTTACAATGTCAAAATTGTGATTGGCCTCTAGGGCATACCACCTATGCTAACAATCTCCCACTTGTACTAGAGCTAATCACTACAATATCTTAGACCCATCTTCTCAAGATGTCGATCAAGCTGTAGTTATGTTAATGCTTTAGTAAGTGGATCAACAACATTCTCAACTGAAGCTATCTTTTGCATGACAATCTCACCTTTTCCAACAAGTTCCCTCATAATATGAAAATGCCTTTCTTTGTGTTTGGATTTTTTGTGAGACCTTGGTTCCTTTGCCAAAGCAATGGCTCCATTGTTGTCATAATATAGAGGAATTAGGGACTTAATGGAAGGAACAATTCCAAGTTCGATAATGAACTTCTTAATCCAAACAGCCTCTTTAGCAGCATCTGATGCAACTATATACTTGGCTTTTGTAGTAGAATCAGTAGTGACACTTTGCTTGGAGCTCTTCCAGCTCACTGCTCCTCCATTACAAATAAACACAAACCCAGAGATAGACTTTCTATCATCCACATCTGATTAAAAGTAAGAATCTTTGAAACCATCTATTTGTAGATCACCTCCTTTATAAGTTAAGACTAAATTTTTAGTCTTTCTCAAGTACTTAAAGATTTCCTTAACAGCTATCCAGTGTTCCATACCTAGATTGGATTGAAACCTGCTAGTCACACTAACAGCATAGGCAATATTAGGCCTCGTGCATAACATAGCATACATCAAGCTTCCTATAGCTAAAGCATAAGGAACTTTAGCCATTTGCTCCATCTCCTCAGGTGTTTTAGGTTACATACCCTTGGATAAATGGATACCATGCCTAAATGGTACCAATCCTCTCTTTGAATCAAGTATGTGGAACCTCTTCAACACTTTTTCCAAGTAAAGACTTTACGATAAACCTATCATTCTTTTCTATCTTTCTCTATACAGTTGAATGCCAAGAATATAGGTAGCCTCTCCTAAATCTTTTATAGAGAAAGTTTTACACAACTATAGTTTCACATTTTTAAGCATGCCAACATCATTCCTAATTAATAAAATATCATCAATATATAGTACTAGGAAAGTAAGTTGGCTCCCACTAACCTTCTTGTACACACAAGGTTCATCTTCATTTTTTATACAACAAAAAATTTGAATGGCTTTATCAAAGTGATGATTCCAACTCCTTGAAGCTTATTTTAGACCATAAATTGATTTATTAAGCTTGCACACTTTAGAACCTTCCTCGAATTTGAAACCCTTAGGTTGCTCCATATAAATTTTATCCTCAATAACACCATTGAGAAAAGCAGTTTTGACATCCTTTTGCCAAATCTCATAATCATAATGTACAGCTATGGCATGAAGTATTCGAATGGTTTTACGCATGGTTACTGGCAAGAAGGTTTCCTCATAGTTAACCCCTTGCCTTTGGCGAAACCCTTTCACTCTAAGCCTTTCTTTATAGGTATCAACTTTTATATATGCACCACTCTTTCTCTTGAAGACCCATTTACAACCTATAGGTACAATACCCTTAGATGGATCAATAAGCATCCAAACTTGGTTGGCATACATGGAATCCATCTCAGCTTTCATTGCTTCAAGCCATTTTGAAGAATCTTTATCTGATAAAGCTTCTACGTATGTTATAGGATCATCATCATGATTGATTTCTTCATGAATATGCAACTCTTGCATAACATGTAGAAAAACTGTATCTTTCTTGTGGATGAGATACCCTACTTGATCTTCTAGGAGTTGGTGTGATGATATTTTCTATAGGATTAGACGCTTGATCAACATTCATTTGATCAACTTGATTGGCTTCATTAGAAGATTCCTCTCCTAATGCTATCTTCCTTCCTTTACCGCCTTCTTGAAGAAACTCTTTCTCAAGAAATATAGCATTTCTACTTACAATAACAACTTATTCAGCAAGAAGATAGAAATAATATCCTAAACTATCTTTAGGATATCCAATAAATCTACCTTTAATTGACCTTGCATCCAATTTGTCTATTTTTAACTTTTTGATATAAGCTAGGCATCCCAATATCTTAAATTACTTAAGACTTTGTGCCTTTCCATGCCATATCTCATATGATGTTGTAGAAACAAACTTAGATGGAACACGATTTAGGATGTAAGTGGCAGTTTATAACACAAAACCCTAAAGGAAAGTAGGCAAATTCGTATAGCTCATTATTGATCGAACCATATCTAATAGAGTTCAATTCCTGTTCTCTGATACACCATTTAATTGAGGTGTGCCAAGTGGAGTTAGTTGTGAAATAATGCCATGTTCCTTAAGGAATTCAACAAATTCAGTACTTATGTATTCACCTCCTCGATCTAATCCTAGGATTTTAATACTCTTTCATGTTTGGTTCTCTACTTGGAATTTGAATTGCTTGAACTTTTCAAAGGATTTGCTTTTATATTTCATTAAATATCAATGTCCATACCTTGATAGATCATTAATAAAGGTAATAAAGTAGTACAACACACCTCTTGTCGTTTGATTAAATGGCCCACATACATCATTATGTATTATTTCCAGTACATCATCAGCTTTTGCCATTTGTCCAACAAATAGTGATCTAGCCATCATTCCTTGAAGACAAGCCTCACAAGTCAGATTGGATACGGATTCAAGATTGCTCAAGATTCCCATCTTTTCCAACTTGTTGATCTTATCTTCTGCAATGTGACATAATCTCAAGTGCCATAGACATTTTGGATTAAAGGCATTGTTAATTAACATTGTATTCACAACATTCACATTGGTTGGATAATTATCGTTATTGGATTTATTATCAATATAATGAAGACCATGTAATACATAACCCATCCCAACTATCTCATTATTGAAATAGATAGTACATACATCTCTTTCAAATAAAAAATTATAACCTTTTCTAGTCAAACTAGAAATAAAGATGATGTTCTTATAAGCACTAGGTACATATAAAACATTTTTCAATAACAAAACATGATCATTTAAGTCAATAGACGTGGTTCCTATAGCTTTGCTAGCAACACTTGCTCCATCTCCAATCTTTAGAGTCACCTCATTTGACCACAACCTTCTTTCACTTACTAGATCCTGCATGGAAAAACATATCTGAGAACTAGCATGGGTATCCAATACCCATACATTAGATGAGCTCATAGAACATTTAGAAACAATTAAATCAGAGAAAGTCTCACCTTTTCCAATCTCATCCTTTCCTTTCATTGATTCAAGGAATTTAGGACAATTTCTTTTCCAATGTCCATCTCCTTGGCAATAGAAACATCTTCCCTTGCCTTTGTTCTCAACTTTCCTTTTATTTTTATTTTTGCTCACACCTCCTATAGCTTTAGGAATTCTTTTCTTAGCTTTCTTGCTTTTATCCCTTTATTCTTCTTAGTCCCACTAGAAGAGGCAACTAAAGAAACCTCCTTCCCTTTTTTATTGTGAATAGCCTTTTGGGCCATTACAAGCATATTCAATAATTTTGCAACAATGCACTCAATTTAATTCATATGGAAATTAGATATGGTTTGCCAAAATGACTCCAGAAGGGATTGTAAGATGAAATCAGTTTGAAGTTGAGCATCCATCATGAAATCTAGACTTTCAAGTTCCTCAATGGAATGAATCATAGAATTCACATGAGCTCCTACATCCTCACCTTCCTTCATTTTAGCATGAAAAAATCGTTTAGATATCTCATACCTAGCGATCCTACTTTGTTCACCAAACAACTCTTGTAGGCGAAGTACGATTTTCTTTGCATTAGTGTACTTCTCATATTGCCTATAAAGTTCATTGCTCATGGAAGCCCATATAATGCAATGTGCTTGTAACTCATCATCTTTCCATTTTATAAGAATGTCATGTTCCTCTTGCATAGCATTTGGTGGAAGGGGTTCGGGAGGACTTTATTCCAAAACAAATAAAATGTGTTTCGAGGCCAAAATAATTTTTAGATTATGTAGCCAATCAATAAAATTAGGTCCAGTGAGTCTATGGTTTTTGAGAATGACGCTTAGTGGGTTTAATGACCTCATATTATCAAATTGCTACAAAATATAACAAGATTATTAGTTAAATGACATTGATAATTTTAACATTAGATTTGATCTTTAATCATAATGGCCTTCCACTAACTTGGTGATTCCTACACTTCCAAAATAGGAAACAAAAATCCCTTGTTGGGTGGATTTCTAGTGGGTGATGGAGTTCTTAATGAGTCACTAATATCCCTCAAGTACACATTTCTATTCATGGAATATTAGCTCTCATTAAGTGGACAACCCTTGCCCATCACATCTCATGTGAGATTCCATCAATCCGGCTCCTAATGTTTAGAGAACTCAAGTAAACATAATTTTCATTCTTGGTCTCCTCACGTTAGTTAGGCCCACACTATTGAATCATTGTAATGTATGGATTTGAACACTACAAACCTCAGGTACTCCTATTTGCCATTCTTGGTCTATAGTGTATCCATACACCCACAACATCTCATGCTTAACAATAACACTACATGAATCTCTTAGGACTTATGCATACCCATACATATCCATAGTTGATGCACACAATTCTAAAACCATGTATGTTATTGCTCCAATGCAAAGCCTATACCTAAATTTAGATTGAAAGTTTTTTGGGTCTTAATTTAGGTCTCACTTTACACATTAGCTAATTTATATACATACCACATACATAAATAGTATGGTATCAATTATGAATAGCATGTTTCAACATATATATCAAATATATACATAGAACACACAAGATGGATGCAAAAATATGGAGTGATCATGGGCCTTTCCTAATCCTATTCTAACTCTTAGAATATACTATGGGCCTTATGATCTTTGGAATTGACACCTTGGGCCATGTCACCATGGGCCTTGTGGTCATGGGCCTAACAAAAGCCTTCATGCATGATACTCTTTGTCACCATCTCCATGCATCTCCATCTTGAACACTTCAAACTCCATGCCATAACTCTAGTGAATTACATTGAATCCTTGGCATAATAAGGCAAATATTACATCATAATTCTATATAATTAACATTTAATTAGAGACCAAATAATAAAATTAATTATTATTACAAAAGCAAGGATGTAATCTAAGTCCATGATAACTCCATGCATGTATTGCAAGAAAAAATCAAGTAAAATGCAGCTCTTATATGTCCAGATTCATTTGCAAAGCATGTAAGCATTAAGGAATGATATTTATATGTTTTGGAGTGCTACTCATGAGCTTCTCATGATCATGAGGAGCGCTCATGAGTGGAGTAGACCCCAAGAGCAAAAGAACAACACACAGCCTACTCACGACCCTAAGGCTGCCCCTTATGTTTGTGAGCACCCCTAAGCCGATTTTTAACAATTTTTAACACATCTTAAGCTGCAAAAAATGTTATTAACATTAACTATAATCACAAACTTGCAATTATAAATCAATTTAGCATGTTATAAGTGCAAAAAGGGACTCTGATACCACTGAAAGGAAATGGTTATGCAACTTTGAAGTATGGTGAGCACAAGCCTTAGGTAAGGTAAAATTTTAATATTTTCACTTGCATAACCCTTCATCACATGAAGAATTCCAATCCCAAGGATCAAATTTTCAATTAACACATAGCTAAATATGAAAACAACATGTGAACAACAACCTAGGAATTCTAAGTTTCAAGAAAACATACAATCTCCTAAGTTTGATGTAGACCACATGTATTCTAAAAGCTTTGGATCTTTTGGCTCAACTCTTGAATCAAATACTTAGCCTCCCAAGTGTTGGGCCTCTAGCTTGAAACACCAAAGCTTAGCCAATCACCTTCTTGCTTTGATTAAGCTTAGCAATAAGTACCCTCTCTATTGACCCTTAGAAACTTGCACTAACTCAATTCTCTTGCAAGAACACTTAGGGTTTTTATTTGTGTATGTGTTTCTCTCTTTTGTGTCTCTACACAAAGTTTTTCTAACCTTAGAAACATATCTTAGGTTATGTATATATATATATATTAAAAAAGCAAACCTTATCATATGACAAATATACAACAACTCATCATGATAAGTATACAACTTGTCATGATAAGTATGCAAGTTGTAAAGTGTGTAGAGAATTAATACATCCCATGTATTATGTCTAAATACATTCTCTATGCATACAAAAGTGATATACACCTTATCATGTCCATGGTCAACATTATACAATTAAGATATAATGTATGCCTAACATGACAAATTTGACCATGTCATGTTCATATGGATTTGGGCTTGGTAATTAGGCCAACACTTGGCCCAAGCCCAATCCAACATAAAAATGAGCCTTAATAAGGTTCATGGGCCTTCTCAATATCTTGGACTAATCTTTGGTCCAAAACCATTTTGCGCCTAAGCCTAAACTTCTTAGGCCATTAATCCATGTCCACTTAGAAACAACGTACATTATTAATTTACTACTTTAATTAATATCTCATATTAATCAAGTGTAAATTAATAATTAAACCCTTGGTTAAATTAGATTTCATGATACACTAGAATCATTGCTCAAAGCATAAATCCAATTATATTATTCTTTAGATTAATATTAATGGTGATTTGGCAAAGCTCTTTTAGGTGTGACTTACTAGGTTCATGTCTAATTGGCAATGAGAAGATAACATCAACACTTGATATTATTTTAGCGAAATCAATGCCAAACTCCTGTGCATATCCCTTAATTATAAGCCTTCTTTTTAACCTGTTCGTAGAACCAGTTACCCATTTCACACCAGTTACCTTTTTATCAGCAAGCCTATCAACACGAATCCTTGTTTGATTCTTATGGATTCACCAAGCTCCTCATGCATTGTATTTCTCTAACCAAAGTCTTTTACAGCTTCTTCAAAGCTAGAGGGCTACAATATAGCTATGTTACTTCTTACATAGATTTCAATAAGAGACCTAGTACCTCTAACAACATAATCTTCATCTTCCTCAGCCTATGGAATAGTCGCATCTTGTTCTTGATGCCCCTGCAATTCAATTTTTTTCTCATGGCCCTTCACTTCTCCTTTCTCCCAATCCCAAGTAGCTTTCTTATTAATTAACATCTCTATTAATGAGAATTTTGTTGCTAAAGGGACTATAGATTATATATCCTTTCATGTTGGTGTTATAACCAATCAGTACTCCAGCTTCAAACCTTGCATCAAGCTTCCCTTTTTTGGATTGAGAAACAAGCATATGGCAAATGCTACAAAACACTTTGAGATGACTAAGAAAAGGTTTAAAGCCAAACCAAGCTTCAAATGGGGTCATGCCATTAAATGAGTTAGTAGGAAGCCTATTCAGGAGATATACTGTTGTGTTAACACCTTTAGCCCACAAATGCTTTAGTAAATTCTTTTTAAACAACAAACACCTAGTCATTTCCATGATCATTCTATGTTTTCTTTCACCAACTCCATTTTGCTGTGGAGTGTAGAGAGTGATTTTGTTTGTAGCCTCTTCTAGTTTTAGCAGATTCAAGCCCACTTATCAAGTCTACAAGCTTGGTAGCCGTTATGTCTTTGCTTTCTTCAATGGAAGAAATTTTGGCTTCAAAATGTTCTTGCAAGCTGAGCATAATTTTCTCAACCACAAATGTTTCAAGTAGATCATCTCCAAAAATTCTGATTTTTTTCACAAGAGACATGACTCTATTAGTAAAGTCCTTCGCACTTTCTCCCTCCTTCATCTTCTCCATCATAAACTTTCTTTTTAAATTATGAAGTTGCATCTGCCTAGTCCTTGTATTCCCTTAATATTTCTCGTAGAGGTAGTCCCAGATATCCCTTGCTATAGCACAACACATGATCTTATCAAAGATGGTCTCACTCACTACAGAATGAATAAGAGTTTTGGCTTTAAACCTTCTAACTTTCTCATCATTATAATATTTAATTTGTGTTACAGTGGGGTTCTCAAACAAAGGAGTTTGCTCTATCACACTTTTAATGTAACGCTAGAGATCAAAGGCCTGTAAATAACATTACATCTTTGCAGCTCATCTGGAGTAATCATCACTATAAGAACTAGCAGTGGAGTAAAAGCAAGATTTGCTTGATTTGAAGACATTTGATGGACATAAAAGGAGCGAAGAAAGATTTTGAGGAAACAAAAAAAATGAGTCACATGTTTTTAACTCAAAAAAACACATAATTATTGATAAAGAAGACTCTTTTCCTTAGATTACACAGGCCCCTCAAAAAGAAGAGCTCTGATGATTTTAGATAACATCAACACTTGATATTATTTTAGAGAAATCAACTCCAAACTCTTGTGCATATCCCTTAATTACAAGCCTTGCTTTTAACCTGTTCATAAAACCATCAGCATTCAACTTTGATTTGTAAACCCATTTAACACCATTTACCTTTTTATCAGCAAGCCTATCAACACGAATCCAAGTTTGATTCTTTTGGATTCCCCAAGCTTGGCCTACATTACATTTCTCTAACCAAAGTCTTTTACAGCTTCTTCAAAGCTAGAGGGCTTCAATACAACTATGTTACTTCTTTCATAGATCTCAGCAAGAGACCTAGTACCTCTTAAAACATAATCTCTACCTTCCTCAGCTTGTGGAATAGTTACTTCTTGTTCCTGATGCCCCTGCCATTCAATTTTTATCTCATGGCCCTTCACTCCTTCCTTCTCCCAATCCCAAGTAGCTTTCTCATTAATTAACATCTCTACTTATGAGAATTTTGTTGCTTAAGGGATTATAAATTTTGTATCCCTTCATGTTGGTGTTATAACCAATCAGTACTCCAGCTTCACACTTTCATATTTGAAACTCCTTTAAAGTCTAAATGTTAAAATCCCAATTATACATATTTAGTTCTCATAAGTTGTGAGTGACCCCTAGCATTAATATCACAACTACCCAATTAGAAATGAATGAATGTATTGATTCACATGAACCCTTTGGTCATAATTATTGTGCACTAAAATCCCTTCATCAGAAGATCCCGATATAGCCTAGAGTCATGGTCTAATCAAACTCTAATAGTTATATCATATGACCTCATCTCAGGTTTTGATTCTTGATAGAATATAACCTAACACTAAAACTCTTTCATTTCGTGTCATGTTTGTCCTGGCCAAGAACTTATTCATCAAGATCAAACTTAGATAGCATAGGATCTTATCTCGGTCCACTCCATGCAATGAATCCCATCATGGCTGAACATTCATCCCTACATTTAACCGATTAGAGCCACCACACACCATATACCCATGTATGATTAACATAAGTAAGTAAGCGGTAATAAACCCTAACCATTTAAATGTGGATGACCATGTCACCTCAAGTCAAAAGACTATATGCACTATTATGACCTAGATTGTGATTGTTGACTATAAGTGAATATCCACAAAATCACAAGTGTAATGTCATGTTGGATCCACCCATCACTTGAGTATCTACATGTCTATTCTAATATCTCATATCAAATAGCATGAGACTCACTACCTCCAACTATTAGTATCACATACTAATCAAGGAAAATAGAAAGAGGTGATAGTTTAATTCATATTACCCAAATATTAATTTATCGACTATGAACATTTTATAGCATATGTACTAAATAAATTTATCACTCATATTATCAACTCTTGATAATAAATTTATCTAACATTGTGCTAATGGATAAATATTCAATTAAATAAACACTTTAAATAATAGAATATTATTTTATTGCCATTTAGGATAATTTATAATGTCAAAATTGTAATTGGCTTCTAAGGCATGCCACCTATGCTAACAGAGATATCATCCATGAATACCTCAATTATATTCTCTATCAAGTCTAAAAAGATAGTTGTCATGTAGCGTTGGAATGTTATGGGAGCATTACAAAGTCTAAACAGCATCCTTCTATAAGCAAAAGTCCCGTACTGACAGGTGAAGGTTGTCCTCTGTTGATCCTCAGGGGCAATGCATATTTGGTTGTAACCAGAATATCCATCTACAAAACAATAATATGTGTATCCTACATTTCGTTCAAGAATTTAATTGATGAAAGGCAATGGAAAATGATCCTTCCATATAGCATTATTAAGTTTTCTATAGTCGATGCAAAGTCGCCAACCATTTACCACTTTCTTTAATATCGTTTATCCTTCTTCATTCTTAACAACAGTCATACCTCCTTTTTTTGGAACACATTGTATTAGAGTCAACAATTCACTATCAGAGATAAGATAAATAATCCCGACATCAAGTAGCTTTACTATCTCCTTCTTCACCACCTTATACATATTTGGATTGAGTCTTTTTTGTCTCTCTACTGTAGCCTTACACCCTTCATCCATTCCAATCTGATGCATTACAAAAGAAGGATTGTTCCTTTGATCTCTGAGATCTGCCACCCCATAGCTTTCCACCTTTTTTTTATAACCTCACACACTTGATTCTCTCATTCCTTTGTGAGTTTGTTAGAAATTATGATAGGTAGTGTTTCTCCCTCCTTAAGAAAGGGTTACCTTAGGTGACTAGGAAATGGTTTGAGTTCTAACTCAGGTGGCTTTTCAATTGATGGTGGTGTTGGAGTGTCACTTCTAATTAGGAGTTCAAGCTAAGTAAAATCACACTCGTCTTCCTCATGTAGTGGCTCTCTTTTACACAAAGGTTGCTTCATTAACTTAGACATAGTGAACTCCACCTTCTCATCACCAACTCTCAATGTAATTTTTCCTTTATGCATATTAATCAAAGCTTTTCCTATGTTGAGAAAAGGTCTCCCTAAAATCAGGGGACAATGTTTGTCTTGCTCAAAGTCTAGAATCACAAAGTGTACTAGAAATACAAATTTGTCAACTTTGATAAGCACATCTTCAACCACTCCATATGGCTTCTTAATTGAGTGATCAGTAAGTTGAAGAGTCATGTTTGTATTAATCACATCTCCAAGATTCAATTTTCTTTAAAAGAGAAAGAGCCATAAGATTAATGCTAGCTCCTAAGTCACACAAGCATTTAGAAAATTCTTTAGAATCAAGAATGCAAGGAATCGTAAAACTCCCTAGATCTTTGAGCTTGACTGGAATTGTTCTTGAAATGATGGAGTTGTATGTCTCTATTAGAAGCACCATCTCGTTGTCCTTCCATTTTTACTTATTTATGATAATATCCTTGAGGAACTTTGTATACTTTAGCATTTTTTTCAAGGCTTCTGAGAGAGGCAACTTTAGCTCTAACTTCTTAAAAGTTTCTAGAAATTTAGCAACCACTTCTAATCATCATTAATCTTTCTTTATCTCAAAGGAAAAGGCAACCTTAGAGCATACTTAGATGTATCAATGATAGTGTAGACAATGGGGTTTAGCACGCGCCCAAGATTTTAGCAACTGCAACACTGTTTAAGCTCAGGGCTCCAGGGAACACACTAACCATATCACAAATACATAGCGTGAAAATGAGGAGTCACCAACTAGGGTAGTAACTGGGATAAATTGAAGGTGGTGGTAACTCGATTCTCTAAAAGAGAGTTAGCACCACAACTAGGAAATTCTAGGAATGGAATACCAACTTCTTTCATTCTCTTGTTCATTTTGAATTAGTTTATGAATTACTATCTTATTCTCTAATTACATGCAATTTTATATAAACCCTAATTGAACATCCATCTAGCACCAAGGCAACTAGTCATGAAAAAGCATGCAAAAACTGCATCACAAAGCGAGACAGTCCCTATATTAATCTACTCTATTTTGATTTTGATTTAAAATTAGCTAACTCTACATATTTTACTTACAAAGTGAAATGGAACAAAAGGTGGGCCTACCATTTTTATTAAATTAGTAAGCTTAAATCTATAAATTTTAATTCTAAAGAAAATGGGCTTAAGTCTATCAAATTTTAAAAGAAAATGGAATTAAGTTAGTGGGCCTAGTTCTAGTTAATTTTAAGTTTAAATAAAGTGATCCTAAATCTAAATCTATTTATTTAAAAGAAAATACTTTAATGGGTTGAGTTAAATCTAAATCGAATTTTAATTAATCTAAGAAAATGGGCATAAATCTAATTAGCCTAAATGAGTCCGAATTGATTTTAAAGTTAATTAAGCCTAAAACTAATTTTAAAAGCCTATTTTATTAGTGAATAAGCCTAATGTGGGCTTGGGGCCTAAAACGAATAAAAATTAAAAAATAACATAAAACAAGCCCAAACAAATAACAAATTAAAACAAACATACTGTAATTTGTAACCCTAATTTTAATTTACATGCAACCTAAAATTAATCTAAAGTCACCATTGATTTTATTAAGGTATTTACAAAATGAACCTAATTTACTAATTAATTTTAAATGCAGAAAATTAAAGGTTCCACTATTTTTCCACTACCGAGGCTATTACAATTCCTATGTATAAATTAAAAAAAATTAAATTAAATACAACCCAAAAATAAATAAATAAAATAAAATGCAGCAACCAAAAAATATAATATGCAGAAACCCTAAAAAACAACTTAAAATTAGTATAGGGCTTTAATCCATGGCATTTCATAAATCTTCATGGGTTTTTATTAGTTTAGTCAAGTAGGGTTCCACAGTTTAGGTCAGTCCCACCATAATCATCAATATCATGAAAACAAAAAAAAATAATTAGAAAGAGTTCTAAAAAATTTTAAAAAAATAAAATAAAATAAATGAAACAAAAGAAAGGAAAAAAAAAAGAGATAGATGAGATTGATGCAGTATTGATTGCTCGTCATAGTTGATTTCATTCACCGTCTGGGAACAGGATCTGTAGATTTGATTTTTCTTGGTCTTAGGTTTATTGTGTTTCTTAGAACCTTTTTTTTTTTTTGTAAAAGAACGTAAAAGAATGTAAAGAACGGAGGGAAGATTTTTTGTTTTTTGTGTCAAAGCCTTTTTCATAGAAATGAGCCTCTACTTAAATAAAAATGCTAAGGGTTTTTATGAACAACCCCCTTCCCCCCGCCCCCCCCCCCCCCCCCCCCCATCTTTCCTTTGATTTGAATCATAGGAGATAAAGATTTATTTATTTATTTTAAAAAATTTTAATCCAAAAATAACCTGATAATGCATGATTATCAGGATAAAAATAGTTTATCTTTTATTTTTTTATTTTCAAAATATTCTTCAACCAATCAAAATTCATAAAAAATCAAAAAATCAAAATCACCACAATCAGAAATGTACAATTTTTTATAGAAAATGTGTAATTCCGGTCAGAATTACATATTTTCGATAGAAAATATGTAATGGAATTACACATTTCTGATAAAAAATGTACAATTTCGATCAGGAGAAAATATGTAATTCTAATCGAACTTACATAACTCTTATCGGTGATATTTTTTTAACTTTTAATTACAAAATAACCCTTGAAAGAATTAAAAACTTTACAATTGGGTCCTTAAAAAGTTTACAATTAAGTCATAAAAAATACAATTAAGCCTTGAGATCCTAAATTCAAATACTGGAGACTTACTTGCAATAAATTTTCATCATTGGAGTCCTCTATCGTATCCACACTCGACTATCTCGAAATTTTGTGCTTACAGATGGGTGGCTGCTCCACTTGCTTTTCTCTTGATTCTTCAAGCTTCTTTTTTTTAGCCTTCTCTTGTACTACTTCATCTTTCACCTCTTGATTTTCCTTATCATCATCAGCCTTCAATGTTGTTGATTTAGGAACTTAAAGCTTTTTACCACTTCTCAAAGTGATAGCCTTTGTTTGTTCTTTTGAATTGACTTCTATGTTGCTTGGTAAATGCCCTTGAGCTCTTGTTGCAACCACTTTTGCCAATTTTCCACGCTGAACTTCAATATTATGGATTGAAAAAGCATGGTTCTTAATAATTTGGTCAAACTTTGCTTCTATTGTTTTCTAATTCTCCTCTTGGCTGGTCATTTTTTATGTAACAACATCAAAGAACTTGTCAAGTTGTGTCTCCAGGGCTGTAAACTTATCATCAATTAATTTAGTTTGAAATCCGGTGGTGATCGCTTAAATAATTGATTTGAGAAGCCTTGTGAGTTTTGATTGTTGCTCCATGAGAAGTTGGGGAGGTTTCTCTAACCTTGATTATAAATATTCGAGAATGGATTGTTGTTTAATTACCTTGGTTAGAATTGATTCCCAAAATAGTTGCAATTCTCCAATGTACCATCTCCATACATGTTTCTACTTCCAAAACTATACTCAATTATTTAATAAGTATATGGCAATGCTCACAAGATATAGCAGAAGAAGAAGGTGAAATGGCATTACCTCTTGATGTCAAGTGTCCAATTTACTTTGACAAGGCTGCAATTTGAGCTTGAATAAAAGTGACGGCATCTACTCCTATCTTCCCTCCTAACTTGGGAACCATTTGTCTCTCTGATGGCCATAAACAATTATTTTTGGTCATTTCTTGCAAAAGGTCAAAAGCTCTATCTACCATCTTCCACATAAGTGATCCTCCCGTAACTACATCAATGGTATCCCTAGTGGACCTCATTACTCAATTATAGAAGGTACGAATAAGAATGTCCTTAGGAAGACCATGGTGTGGACAACTTTGCTATAACTCTTTGAATCTTTACTGTCACACCCGTACTCTACTATAGGTACAATTGCATACATATTGCATTGCATTTATATATAGGCTGAGTTTAAGAATAAGTTAGTATATATATAGTTAGCCTAGTGTATCGGGTTAAGCTATGATTTGTACTCGATCATAGAGCAAGAATTTTTGAATTTTGATGTAACTCGAAATTAGTGAGATAATGAGAATAAAAGGGA
>CATIWM010040373.1:0-22842 GCA_949671775.1 Mallotus repandus | reverse complement strand
ATATATATATATATATTTAAGGTAATGATTATCTTAAATAAATATGAAAATAATTTTCTGTTTTGGTATTTAAATCAAATTAGAATTAAAAGTTGAATATACCAAAAACATTTTGGTAAGTGAAACCCTAATTGAGAAGTCTATAAATATATCATGTTCTCTAGGGTTTCACATACTAATCATTCTACAACCTAAATTCTTTTTCTCTCCCTTTAGAGAAAACTAAACACAAAGTTCATTCGTTCTTGAGTTATGAGACAATTAAGAAAGGTGCTAGCACACACACATCTGTTTTGATTGAAGGTCTGTTCGTGTGGATATTAGTAGAGGACACATCCTTTTGGAGGCATCTTAATCCGATCAAAGAAAGCAATAAACTCGAGGTAGGGTGTCACCAGTGTGAACCCCCTCTCTCCCTTCCAGCAATCTTGCCTCTACTTGCGTTTGTGGTAAGGTTTTGCAAACCCTAAATCAGTCAATTAATCGAATTACATAGATCCTTGGTTCGGGTTTGTGATAAAAATTTTAAATTTTTTATGTTTTTAGGATCTTGAAACCCAACAGTAGTATTAGAGCCACTTGTAATTCGATTAAATTGATTTTATCATATATGTGATATGTACATGACATGTGTGGAATTTTTTTTGTATATATATGTGATATATATACATTTGATTTTGAAAAGTGTTTTTAAAATTTCAATTGAACGTTTTATGTGATAATTTATTTGAATCCATGTCAAATACAGTTATATACATTAATATGATTAATGCCCATAGTTGTTTAATATGATTAAACAAAATTTTCATTAAAAAAATATTGTTTTCGTGTATGCAAAATTCGGGTTACAAGGGGACATGGCCGTGTCACATAGATGACACAGTTATGTCTGGTTGTGTATTTACAAGAATACAGACGGACACAACCGTGTCTATTTTTGACACAGTTATGTTTAAGAGAAAATCCTACATAATGTAGATAGACACAACCGTGTCTGTTTGTTAAGGCATATTTTTTTTGTTCAAATGTTGAACAAAATTAATATGTTTTGAACATATTAATAAAATGTAATATGATTATAATGGTTTAGGACCTTGATCCCGAATGGATTCACCACATAATTCATTCTTATCATAATATTAATTAATTTTAATGAAAATTAAATTATTATGCTCTTATGTGTTTAGTGTAAAATGCATGGTGCATAGCATGACCCTTAAGACCAATGTGATTGGATTTATGTTATTTTTGGGTTGTAATTTTAAATACGGCTTGTGAGTCATTTTTATTTGTTGTAATTTTATTTTATTAAGTAGTAATAGAATAGTTTAAATTACAACAGGTTATATAATGTAAATCAAGACCCAAGGTGTAAATCAAAGTTGGAGGCCCTGGATGGAGATCCAAGGTGGGAGCTTAACAAAGAGGTCCATGGTAGAAGGCGGAGATCCAAATGAAGGCTCAAGCTTGTATTTGTAATATCGCCTAGGCTTGGCCTTTGATCTTCATATAGGCTTATGAAGATTAACTTAGATATAGGCCATACTATGTCACGTTTATCTTATTATATTTATATGCTCTACATGTGATGCCATGTATGTTATGCAATATGGTAATAATTGAATAAGATAAAAACCAACTAAACCCTCATTTAATATTAAGTTATTAAAATGCATCCCATTGTTCAACACTTATCATGATTTGGATTGCTTTATATAGGTTATGCCAAAGCATTGTGTATAAAGCCATCTAAATAAGATAAGATGGATAATGGTGATATCCATATGTTTGAGTTGGTTAGATTTAACTAGGTTATCAAAATGGTTTTGGACCTAGGGCATTTGATAGGATATGTTAGTACATGTGATGTAAATATCCTATAATTATCCAAGAGTTATATGAGATGTAATTGGTAAAGTGTTACCTGCCTAAATAGCCACACTTTAAGTGATAAGCCAAAGCTTACTTGAAGTAGGGTGAAATATGGATCTTGGCCCACTAAAGAAGTTCAATTGTTGAAATCATTTTTGAGGGTTTATAATTTAAGAAAAATTTAGTGGGAGTTTTACTATTCCTCATTCATGTATGATAAAATACTAAATGTACTCTATATATATTTGTTGTAGATAATGACATCAAACACTGCACCTACCATGTCACTGCAATCAATCCTTGAGAAGGATAAGCTCAATGGGACTAACTTTTTTGATTGGTACAGAAACCTAAGAATTGTTCTTAGGCATGAAAGAAAGGAATATATCCTTGATCAGCCCATCCCAGAGGAACCAACTGCTAATGGTCCTAGAGCACAAAAGGATGCTTATAGTAAGCATCTCAATAATTCAGTTGATGTCACTTGTCTCATGCTTAGATGCATGGAGGCTGAGCTCCAAAAGTAACTGACGAAAATGGAGGCTTATACTATGATAGGCCATCTCAAGGAAATGTTCCAAGAGAAAGCTAGAATTGAAAGATTCAACACCATCAGGGCATTGCTCTCTTGCAAGTTGACTGCTAGCGGCTCTGTCAGTCCTCATATTCTCAAGATGAAGGGTCATCTTGAACACTTGGACAAACTTGGTCTCAAGATTGAACAAGAATTGGCTATTGATATAATTCTTCAATCTTTGCCTAAAACTTATGATGGTTTCATCATGAATTTCAATATGCATAGTATGGACAAGACTGTTTCAAAGTTGTATGGGATGCTTAAAACTGCTTAAAAGAACATCAAGAATACCACCAAGGATGTTCTAATGGTTAATAAGGGAAAGGGTATGAAAAAGGTTGGAAAGGGAAAGGTCAAGACTCCTAAAGGATTTTAGAAGCCTAAGCCTAAGCCCAAGCCCAAATCCAAAGTTGAACCCCAAGCAAATCCACTAAAGGAGGGCATATGCTATTTATGCAATGAGTCAGGTCATTGGAAAGAAATTGCTAGCTATATATGGATGATCTGAAAAAGAAGGGTAGTGCGACTACCTCTTCAAGTATTCATGTTATAGAAATTAATTTATCTACTTTTTTATTCTTGGGTATTAGATACTAGATCATGACTCATATTTATACTAATGTGCAGAGTCTAAAAAGGCGATGTGGAATGGAGCAAGAGTTGCTACCTTCGCTGTAGGGACTTATGAGTTAACTTTACCTAGTGGACTTATTTTAAATTTGGAAAATTGTTATTATGTGCCTACTATGTGTAGGAATACTATTTTTGTTTCTTGTTTGGACTAGAAAGGTTTTGAATTTATTATTAGGAATAATAAATGCAATATTTATCATGATAACATTTTTTATAGATATGCTCCACACATTAGTGGTCTTTATGTTCTAAATGTTGAAGACACTAATGACAAGTCAATCTATAACATTGATACAAAGAAGTTTAAATCTAATGATTTAAGCACTGCCTATCTCTGGCATTGTCGTTTAGGCCACATAAATGAGAAACACATTTCAAAGCTTCACCAAAATGGGCTTTTGAATTCATTTGATTATGAATCATTTGAAACATGTGAATCTTGTTTACTTGGAAAAAATGACTAAAACACCTTTTACTGGATAAAGTGAGAGGGCCAATGACTTATTGGGCCGTATACATTCTGATGTATGTGGACCATTGAGCTCAACTGCTAGAGGAGGTTTTCAGTACTTCATTACTTTCACAAATGATTTCAGTAGATATGGTTATGTCTATCTAATGAAACATAAATCTAAATCTTTTGAAAAGTTCAAAAATTTCAAGAATGAAGTACAAATCAAGTTGGTAAAAATATTAAAACACTAATATCTGATTGAGGTGTGAATATTTAAGCCAATAATTTATAGATCGTCTCAGAGATTGTGGGATCATTTCACAATTGACTCCATCTGGTACACCACAATGGAATGGTGTTTCTGAACGAAGAAATTAGACTTTATTGGATATGGTTTGATCAATGATGATTCAATCTAATCTTCCAATTTATTTTTGGGGATATGTTTTAAAAACTGTTGTATTCATTTGAATAGAGTTCCATGAAAGGCAGTTGAAAAGACACCATATGAGATTTGGACTGGAAAAACTCCCAGTTTGTCTTTTCTTAAGATTTGGGGATGTGAAACTTATGTGAAGCATCAAATCTCAGATAAACTAGCACCCAAATCTAACAAATGCCTTTTTCTGGGATATCCTAAAGAAACTAAAGGATATTACTTTTATAATGCTTCTGAGAAAAAAGTGTTTGTTGCTCAGAATGGTGTATTTTTGGAAAGTGAATTTATTTCCAAAGGAACTAGTGGGAGCACAGTGCAACTTAAAGAAATTCAAAACCCAGAAAATAGCATTGTACCAAGCATGGAACCGCAATTGGATCAACAAGTAATTGTTGAACCTACACAAGTATTATAAGGCCCATGGAGGTCTGGTAGGACACGTCAAATCCCTATGAGATATGGATTTCTTATAACTGATGATAATGATATGTTGATTGTGGATTAAAGTGAGCCCACGTCTTATCAAGAGGCCATAAATAGTCCTGACTCTCAGAAATAGCTAGAAGCCATGAAATCAGAGATGTAATCCATGTATGATAATCAAGTATGGACCTTGATCAACCTAGCTGATGGTTTAAAAACCATTGGATGCAAATGGGTCTTTAAAAAGAAAACTAACATGGATGGCAATGTGCATACCTTTAAAGCAAGACTGGTTACAAAGGGTTTTAAACAAACTCATGGTATAGACTATGATGAAACCTTTTCACTAGTTGCTATACTGAAATCTATTAGAATTCCCCTTGCTATAGTTGCATATTATGATTATGAGATATGGCAAATGGATGTCAAAATAACATTTCTTAATGGAAACTTGCTTGAGGATGTGTATATCACACAACCAGAGGTTTTCGTCATTCCTGAGAATTCTGGAAAGGTATGCAAGCTTCAAAGGTCCATTTATGGATTAAAGCAAGCATTTCAGAATTGGAATCTTTGTTTTGATGAAGCAGTCAACGAGTTTGGCTTCATTAAGAATGAAGATGAACCTTATGTCTATAAGAAGGTTAATGGGAGCACAATTGTGTTTTTAGTGATGTATGTTGATGACATACTCCTCATTAGAAATGATATCCCTACTTTACAAAATGTTAAATCATGGTTAGGGAATTGTTTCTCAATGAAAGACTTGGGTGAGGCCACATATATAGTAGGCATCAAGATCTATAGAGATAGATCTAGAAAGCTTATTGGCCTAAATAAGAGTACTTATATTGATAAGGTATTGAACAAGTTTAGTATGCAAGACTCTAATAGAGGATTCTTGCTAATGTCACATGGCATTAGTCTCAGTAAGACTCAGTGTCCTATGACGCAGGATGAGCAAGACTGTATGAGTAAGATTCCATATGCATCAGCCATTGGATCTATCATATATGCAATATTATGTACTTGACCTGATGTATCATATGCCTTAAGCATAATGAGTAGATACCAGTCAAACCTAGGTAAAAGTCACTGGACAACTGTTAAAAATATCCTTAAGTACTTAAGAAGAACCGAGGATGCATTTTTACTGTATAGTGGTTAGGACGATGAGCTAGTTATAAATGGTTACATGGATGCCAACTTCCAAACTGACAAAGATGACTTTTGATCGCAGTTAGGTTATGTGTTTTGTTTGAATGGAGGTGCAGTGAGCTGGAGGGAGTTCCAAGCAAGACAATGTTGCTGATTCTACAACTGAAGCTTAGTATGTAGCTACCTCAGAAGCAACTAAAGAGGCTGTTTGGATCAATAAGTTCATAACTAGACTAGGTGTTGTTCCTAGTATATCAGATCCAGTGAACTTGTATTATGACAAAAATGGAGCCATAGCTCAAGCTAAGGAGCCCAGATCACATCAATGATCCAAACACATACTCAGGTGTTATTATCTCATTCGAGAAATCACTGAGAGAGGAGACGTGAAGATATGTAGAGTACCTATAAATGATAATGTTGCTGATCCACTAACTAAGCCTCTTCCACAGCCTAAGTATGAGAGTCATACTAGGTCTATAGGTATTAGATACGATGTTGATTGGGCCTAATGCAAGAGGGAGACTGTTAGTGATATGTACTAGGTCAATCATTTATGACTATGTTTTGACTTTATCATTTTATTAATAAAGAGGCATTTCCATTAGCATTTCATTTCTATGATAATTAAATGAATAGTTAATTCTTTCTATGGTCATCAAGTATATGACTTAATAGCAAAACCCTTAGATTAAATATGAGTTCTATTCAGATTATCCCTAGCCATTTATTTACTATAGAATTAATAATGAATTAAAGCGAGTATGGTGTTGACTGATGATTATGTTTTACTAATCATGAATATAAGTCAACTCATAGATACTTGTTTGAGAAATCATGTACTGGATTGACTCACTATGAGAATACTACATAAATAATTGTCATTAGTATTTCTCATCATAGTAATATTGTTTTAGTCCTTCGACCTTGAAATCACCATGGATTTCGACGTAATTATTTTATATTTTGACACATTCTAATGTTGTCTTTAACAAAATAATGGAATAGAATATTGTTGGATATGAAATGAGTTATATGAGGAATGTGAGTGATTGAGAAGGAATTTGTCCCTCATTTAATTTGAGTAAGATATCTATGGAACCTTTAATAAGAGAGACTGAGGAAAATGCATGGCCATGCTAAAGTGAATTGATAAAGAGTTATCATTCTTAGTCTACTTGGAATCAAGAAATAATATGATTGAATTGTATAAGGATGACATAAACTATGCCTCATATTCAATCAAGATATAGTGTGTCAAAGGGACTACAATATATACTATAAATTAAGGTATGTCAGATTATTGGCTTTTACATAACTTGGGTAGTCATAATGTCTTGCTAGAGGCCAATTATGACTTGTAGGCCTTAATAGGGATTTTAGGCCCACTACCAGCGTTATGTGAACCTACAAGGTCACACACTTATAACAGGCTAAAAATGAATATGGGTTTACCAAACCCAGTTAAACTCTGGGGAAATAAATATATATAAATTTGTGTATATATATATATATATATTTATTTATTTAAGGTAATGGTTATCTTAAAAAAATAGGAAAATATTTTTCTATTTTGGTATTTAAATCAAGTCATAATTAAAAGTGGAATATACCAAAAACGATTTGGTAAGTGAAACCCTAATTGAGAAGTCTATAAATATATCATGTTCTCTAAGGTTTCACGTACTAATCATTTTGCCACTTAAATTCTTTTTCTCTCCCTTTAGAGAAAACTAAACACAGAGTTCATTCGTTCTTGAGTTGTGAGACAATCAAGAAAGGTGCTAGCACACATATTTGTTTTGATTGAAGGTCTATTTGTGTTGATAGTAGTAGAGGACACATCCTTTTGGAGACATCTTAATCTAATAAAAGAAAGCGAAAAGCTTGAGGTAAGGTGTCACCGGTGTGAACCCCTCTCTACCTTCCAGCAATCTTACCTCTAATTGAGTTTGTCGTAAGGTTTTGTAAACCCTAAATCAATCAATTAATCCAATTATGTGGATCCTTGGTTCAGGTTTATGATAAAATTTTAAATTTTTGCTATTTTTAGTATCACGAAACCCAACAACAACATCTCATGCTTAACAATAACACTACATGAATTTCTTAGGTCCTATGTACACCCCTATGTATCCATAGCCGATGAACATAATCCTAAAACCATGCAGGTTATTGCTCCAATGGAGAGCCTATACCTAAATTTAATTTGGAAGATTTTTGGGTCTTTAATTAAGGTCTCACTTTGTACATTAACCAATTTGTATATATCACATACATATATTGCATGGCATCATTATATATGCATATAGCATGTTATAACATATATATCACATATATACATAGAACATGCAAAATGGATACACAAATAAGGAGTGATCATGGGCTTCTCCTAAACCTATTCTAAATCTTAGAATAAATTACAAAAAGGCTTAGCCCAAGAAAATTCTTCAACGCATGAATCTCTTTGTCACCATCTTCTTAGGTCTCCAACTTGAACACTTCAAGCTCCATATCACAACTCTTGTGAATTACATTCAATCCTTGGCATTCCAAGGAAAATGTTACATCATAATTCTATGAAATTAACATTTAATTTCATTCCAAATATTAAAATTAATATTATTACAAACTATAGGATGTAATCTAAGTCCATGATCACTCCTTGCATGTTTGATAAGCAAAAATCAATAAAATGCAATTCTTGCTCCGAATTAATTTGTAAATCATGTAAGCATAAAAGAATGATGTTTATAATTTTAATAAGTGCTCCTCACAAGCTCCTCATAATTTTAAGGAGAGCTTGTTAGCGGCTTAGGCCAAAAGAGCAACTTATAGGCTGTTCACGACCCCGAGGCTGCTCCTAACGATTGTGAGCACACCCTAAACTATTTTTTGGCCATTTCTTGCACATCTTAAGCCATAAAACTTGCAAATAACATCAAGTATAATCACAACACTTATAACTAAAAATCAATTTAGCATGTGTAAAGTTCAAAAAAGGGCTCTGATACCACTATAAGGAAACGGTTATGCAACTTTCAAGTGTGGTAAGCACAAGCCTTAAATAGGATGAAATTTCAAAATTTTCACTTACATAACCCTTCATAACATGAAGATTTCCTTTCCCATAGATCCATTTTGCATTTTACATATAGCTAAATGGCAAGCAACATATACAAACATCAACCTAGGAATTCTAAGTTTAAGAATACTTACAAACTCCTAACTTTGATGTAGACCACAAAAGTTATCTACAAGCTTTGATGTAGTTAGGTTCAACCCTTGAATCAAATGCTATAGCCTCCTAAATGTTAGGCCTTTAGCTTGAAACACCAAAGCTCCACCAAATCACCTTCTTGCTTTGATTGGATTAGTAGCAAGTAGTCTCTCTAATGACCCTCATGAAACTTGCCTTAATATCCTTGCAAGAGCACTTAGAGTTTATTTTTTGTATGTGTTTCTCTCTTTTTGTCTCAACACAAAAAATCTAACCTTAGAACACTTCTTAGGTCATGTATATATATATTGAAAAAGCAAACCCTAATCACATTATAAGTATAACACTTGTCTTGATAAGTATGCAAGTTATATATCTACTTAGTGTAAAAAAGGTGTGTAGAGAATTAATACATCCCATGTATTGTGTCTACATACATTCTTTACATATACCAATGTGATATACACCTTATCATAGCCATAGTCAACAATATACACATAAAGGATAATGTATGCCTAACATAACAAATTTGACTATATTATATATATATATGGACTTGGGCTTTAGTAATTGGGCCAACACTTGGCCTAAGCCCAATCCATCATACAAATGGGCCAATATAAGGTTCAAGGGCCTTCTCAATATCTTGGATTAATCTTTAGTCTAAAAACCTTTTTGGGCCTAAGCCCAAACAATTTGGGCCATTAATCCAAGTCCAATTAGAAATAACATATATTATTAATTCAATACTTTAAGTAATATCTCATATTAATTAAGTATAAATTAATAATTAAACCCTTGGTTGAATTAGATTTCATGATATGCTAGAATCATTGCTTTAAGCATAAATCCAATTCCATTAATCTTAATTAATTGATTAAACTCTTTAATCAATAATTAGATTAATGTTAATGGTGATTTAATGAAACTCTTTTAGGTGTGACTAGGTTCATGTCTAATTGATAATAAGAAGATAATATCAACACTTGATATTATTTAAAACTCCTTTCAAGTCTAAATGTGAAAATTCGAACTATACATATTTAGTTCTCATAAGTTATGAGTGACCCCTAGCATCGATATCACAACAACCCAATTAGACATGAATGCATGTATTGATTCACATAAACCTTTTGTGATAATCACCGTGCACTAAAATTCCTTCATTAGAAGATCTAATATAACCTAGAGTCATGGTTTAGTCAAACTCTAATAGTTATGTCATATAACCTCATCTCAAGTTCTGATTCTTGATAAAACATAACAAACACTGAAACTCTTTAAATCTGTGTCATGTTTGTCCTGGCCAGGAACTTATTCATCAAGAAAAAACTTAGATAGCGTAGGATCTTATCACAGTTCACTCCAGGCAATGAATCCCATCTTAGCTGAGCACTCATCCCTACACTTAACCGACTAGAGCCATCACATGCCATATACCCATGTGTGATTAACACAAGTATGTAAGCGGTAATAAACACTAACCACTTAAATATGGATGACCGTGTCACCTCAAGTCAAAGGACTATATGCACCATTATGACCTATATTGTGATTGTTGACTATAAGTGAATATCCATACAATCACAAAACTAATGTCACTATTCGATCCACTCATTACATAAGTATCCACATGTCTATTATGATATCTCATATCAAGTGGCATGAGACTTACTACCCCCCACTATTAGTATCACATACTAATCAAAGAAAATAGACATATGTGATAATCAAATTAATATTACCCAAATATTAATTTATTGATTATGAACATTTTATAGCATATGTACTAAATAAATTTGTAACTCATATTATCAACTCTTGATAATAAATTTATTTAACATTATGCTAATGGACAAACATTCAATTAAATAAACACTTCAGATAATAGAATATTAGTTTATTGCCATTTAGGATAATTTATAATGTCAAAATATGTGATTGGCCTCTAGGGCATACCACCTATGCTAAAAGCTTTATAGGGGCAGATTATGTGTACCTAATATTGAGATTTTAAAAAGGAAGATAATTGAGGAAGCACATAATTCAACATATGTTATGCACCCAGGAAGTACCAAAATGTACTGTACTTTGAAGGACAACTGTTGGTGGTCAGGAATGAAGAAAGTCATTGCATAGTTTGTGGCTAGATGTTTGGTTTGCTAATAGGTTAAAGTAGAACACCAACATCCTGCGATAACATTGCAACCTCTTCCAATTCCTGAATGGAAGTGGGAGCATATTATGATGGATTTTGTGGTTGGGTTACATAGGACTCAGCAGGGACATGGAGCAATTTGGGTGATTATCGATCGACTCACTAAATTAGCTCACTTTTTGCTTGTGAAAGTGAGTCACTCACTGGATAAACTAGTTGAAATCTACATTAGAGAAGTGGTTAGATTGCATGAGTTCCATTTTCTAGTGTATTAGATCGGGATCTGAGATTTACATTTAGATTTTGGGCAAGTTTGCAACATGTTTTAGGTATTAAGTTGAGATTTACTATAGCTTTTCATCTCCAATTAGATGGCCAATCAAATAGGACAATCCAGACATAAGAAGACATGCTTCAAAGTTGTGTAATAGAATTGCAAGGTAACTAGGATAAACATCTACCTTTGATGGAATTTGACTACAACAACACCTATCATTCTAGCTTAGGGATGGCACTTTATGAAGCCTTGTATGGTAGGAAGTGTAGAACTCCAGTTTGTTGGGATAAAGTTGGAGAAAGATAGTTAGTGGGTCCATAAATTATATAAATAACAACTGAGAAGATTCAACTAATTCAGGAATGACTAAACAAAGCTTAAGATAGACAAAAGAGTTATGTATACTTGAAGAGGGAACCGATTGAGTACAATGTGGGTGATAAGGTCTTTCTGAAGATTTCACTTTAGAAAGGAGTATTACAGTTTGGCAAAAGGGGGAAATTGAGCCCTTGGTACATTGGTCCATATAAGGTGATTGAGAGGGTTGGTCTAGTAGCCTATAAGTCAGTTTTATCTCCAGAATTATCTCAGATTTATAATGTTTTCCATGTTTCCATGTTGAGGAGGTATAGGAGTGATCCTAATCACATTTTGCAAGCTCAACACTTAGAATTAAAAGATGATTTATCTTATGAAGAAGAACCAGTTGCAATTATTGCTAGGGAAACCAAAGTGTTAAGAAATAAAACTATACCTTTGGCGAAAGTATTGTGGAAACACCATGGGAGTGAGGAAGCTACTTAGGAACGAGAGGAAGACATAAGAAACCAATATCCTCATTCGTTTTAGCTTAATTTCGGGGATGAAATTTCCTAAAGTTGGGACGATTGTCACATCCGTACCCTAATTATAGGTACATTTGCATTCATATTGCATTGCACTTGCATACATGTTGATTGAATTTAAGGATAAGTTAGTATATTTATTTATGGCTATGGACACTTATGTAAGTTAAGCAATGCTTATAGTTAGACTAGTGTACTGGGTTAAGCCATGACTTGTAATTGGAATTTTTGAATTTTAAAGACACTCAAAAAGAGTAAAATTTTGAGAATAAACAGGATTACGAATAAAAATGAAGTGAAACATGAGAATTAAAAAGCTTCGGATGATATGGACTCAATTGTAACAAATAGTTATCCTAGAATGCACAATTGAAAGTTTGAGAGTTAATAGGTAATGTTAGCTTTTCATTAAGAGGAAAATGGAGTATTTTACATTTTAACACATCCAAAAAAGGGCCTAGAATCTTCCTAAGTCATGGACTCTAAATGGTTAAGAAGAAAGAAGAAAAATAAAGAAAAGCTTAGAAAATAAAGAGAGGAGAAGAGAGAATTCCTTGATTCTACTTATTGGTGCTAATCTTCCGAGCATATTTTAAAGGTTTAAAATCTTTTCATACCCTTAATTATCATCCCTAAGTTCTCAAGTGATTGATTTGGTAAATAATTAATTTTTTTTTTTATGGAGTTAAGTTAGGGTTCATAAGCTGATGTTCTCAGGTTTGGGAATTATAGTTTATTAGTCTTATTATTTTGAACGTAACTTAAGCTAGAAAGCTTAAAATTGAGTTTTCTTTGATGATATGGAAACTTTTAAGAGTTATCTAAAACATTTTATCTTTGATCTTGATCTGCTTCATTTTCTATGTTAGTGTAAAAAGAGAAAATGATTTTTTGCTCAATTTGTCAGAGTGAACTGACCTGGTTTTTTTCAGCTATCCATATCTCCCACAATAGTTGTCCAAATTAAGTGAAATTTTTAAAACATTTAGTACACATATAAGTCTAAGACTGATTGAAATTTGAGCTTCAAATTCCATTTCTACAATTCTAAGAAATTTTGCAAAGTTGGGCCTAAAAATAGCCCTTTTAGAGTTAATAAACATAATATGTAAAATTTAATTGATTTGCACTTTTTGCATATCTTTGGGAGGATGCATGATTACGGCAGCATATAGGCTTATTTTATTGATGATTTATAAATAAAATTTTCATGTTTTAGGTGCTGGAAAGGGCAAGAAAAGTGCAGGTGCAAATTGAACAATTCAGTGAACTGGTTTTGTGTGTTTTGTAGGTCGTTTGATGAGTAGATGTTCAAGCCCTTTAACTTTTTTTATATCAACATAAAAATGAGCCTTTTATTGGTATTTTATGATTCTATAATTTATGTGTTAGAATTATTTCAATTCAGCCTTGTAACTACTTGAATTGTTTGTTAAAGTTTTAAGATTTGAAACAACATTGATTTTAAGTATACAAGTTAAATGTGTTACTAGATTAATTGTTTTGCAATCTGATTTGAGAAAATTTTAGTTACTTGATGATTTAATTGAGTTTATAATTGACATGGTTTCATTGCTTTGAATTATGAAAAGAGATGATTTTATTTTAGAATGCTTTGTGGAACTATAATGTGATAGCAATATTTTGACTGATTATTAATAGAAATGGCAGTTGGTTTTGCGTATTACCACCCTATATGAGTTGTATAAATGTGCTGAGATGATATATGCATATTTGAGAGACTGCGTTGGTTGTTATTGCACAATAAACAATAGTGCACTTGATTACAAATTGGTGAAGGGAGAAGGGTCATTCCATGCTAATATAATCGAAAGGTTAGCTTCAAGTATGCCTAGAGAGTGAGTTTGTGATGCTTGTTATAAGGCTGGTCAACACCTATGAAAGGTTATATTGATGATTTAAAAGCATATGTTTTATTCAGCTGAGCTTTGCATAAGTTTGAAGGCAATAATAGTCTTGATATTTTAAGTGGATTAAAATTTTGATTTTAATTGCTTTAGTGTGCTGATTTGAGATGTTTATTGTGTTTGGTTTAACCAAATTATTTTCTGCTTGTGATATCTACTCGTTGAGATAACATGGCTTGATAGTAGATGGATTGAACTAAGAGAGTGTGTAAAGAAGTTTCAGAGTAAGGTTGGCCAACATCCTCATTAGAGAAGCTTTATATTTTGATTCTTAATCATAATCATACAAGTATTGTAAAAGAATATAATTTAAAGTCAAATAATGGTTGCTAGGCTTTATGTAAAGCAACTATGTAGAAATGTGTTTTATAGTGCCTTAATGATGCTTACTCTACTATGTCTTTAGTTTGCAAAGATTAATATCAACTTAGTTTTAAAAATGAGATTTCCTATGTTACTTAGTTATCCTATACTATAGTTAATATTCATAAAATCATTAAATTACAAGAATATTTTTATTTTCCATCACATGAATACAACAAGCTTTTCTTAGGAAGTATTTTAATTCTTTGAGCTAATATAATTATAAATATAATATAATTTGACTAAATTAATTGGCTTGCTAAGTGGTTGGTTTTAAATTTCAATCTCGGGCTATATGAGACGAGGTGTGCCATTAACCATGTGTACAAGACGTGTGAATCACCAGCCTAAGCACACGAGTAATGTGTTGTGAGCGCGTGAAGCTTGGTTTTCGTGTACGGATCCCTCATGCACACAGTCACACATACACTGCTCTTCTGCATACTCCTAGATCGTGAATCATGTGCGTGCACCCTCTCTCACACTTGAGTATATAAATAGCATTATTTGCATCATTTAAAGGGAGGTTTTTCTGCCTTATATATTAAAACTCTACCGATTTAAAGACACAGGACGTTCACTTTAAACACATGTAGCATACTTTTCTTCTTATTTTAGTGAGATTTAGATTCAATTTTGCTACCAAACCTGATCTCATCATTGTCAAAGCACACTCAAAACGTAACAAGACTTACATTTCACATGATTTTCACACAATTTTGACAAGGATAGCTTGCAAATCAAATACAGAAAGATAGTGTGTCCTGTTTCAAAAAAATGAGTTTAGTTGACACTCTAAGGACCAAAACAACTATTTTTGCATTTTAATTTTTTTAATTTTGTGTTGCGAGCAAATTTGTAGAATTTTGTGCTTGTGTGGTGAGACTGGTTATATTGCATGCTATGTGAATACTTGCTTTCTTAATTTTGTTTCTTTTAATTGCATTTTTTTTATTTTCTCTAAATTGAGAATGTGATTTTCTAAAGAAAATAAATTTTCCTAATAAAATCCACTTTTTTTATTATTTTGTGCACATTTTTCATCATTTTCATTAAATAATGTGATTTTTATCAAATTTACATTTTAATTATGTCAATATTCTTTTTACGTAATTAAAATACAAATTATAATTTTTTCCATTAAACATATATTTTTATATATTTTTGCCAAAAAATACCATTTTACATACTTTAATTCAAATAAAAGCTAAAAAAATGATTCTATTAATAACTCTGAGAATTTTGATGTAATTTTCACAATTTCATCATTTTCACATCAAAATCTACATTTTTACCAAAACTCTGAATATTTCATATTAATAATCATCGTTTTCATCATTAAAATATCATTATTTCTACATTTTAGACTTCATCGTCATTTTTACATTTAATTTGCTTTTTTTGTTAACTATGTACTGGATTTATAGTGAATATGAGAAATCTATCACTTTTAGAATCTTTGCAATCACTATGACTTTCAGTACGGAGTTAATAAATGATTAGAATCCAAAATCATTAAATCTACATCCAAAATCTTCATTTTAACTATATAACCACATTCAAAGTTAGAGCTTTGTTCTTTTGGTCAAATGATTTTAAAATAACACATTTTTATTATTTTACTTATTTTCTTTAGTAATTTTGTTTTATATTTTCATACTGTTAGAAAATATTATCATTTTATTTACTTTTATTGTGAATCTCATCATAATATGTCATTTCTATATGATATGTGCATTTTGAACCTTCCTGTTGTTTCCTACTGAATTTATGCATTTTGTGGAAGAATGGAAGATATATTGTTCTAACTCCTATTTTGCAAATGTTTTCTAGGTTTAGGAATAGATTTATTTTTCTTTTTTATTGTATTTTACTTGAAAAAAATGTGATAATTGTAATTAATTTCTTTACTTTCTGTTTATTATGTGTAATGATTGTATGTATATAAATAGTCATTTCGAAACTAGGGTGATGTGGTAGCTATATGATGGATATTATGTTGAAGGAATCGATTACACACACTGGGATATAAGTGGAAGTATGGCATGAGAATGAAATCGGCTAGGGTGAATTCCAAAAATTTTCCCTAATGTGTAACCCTTGCATAAAGGCAAGAATTCCAAAGCTACTAAAAGATCACAACATATTCAATTTACACAACTAATTACGTGCATGCTTAAATAGAAAACACAAATCAAAAGATTCAAAAAATAACCAAAACACAAAAGCATGGCAAAAGACTTACATCTAGACTTTAGTAACTCTTACAAACTCCAAATGTCGGTAGCATGCTCGATAGGCTTTAAGAAATGGTTAATGCAAATCTACAAGCTCCTAGCTCCCTAAGTGTAAACCCTCTAGCTTGAAACACACAAATGGCACCAAAATGACTCCTAGCTTTTGAAGAATCTCTACCCGCAAGCTCCTTCTTTGTGGTGACCCGAAAGCTGGCTAGAACTCCTCTCCTTGATTAGATGATGTAGGACTTCTTACCTCCTTTGTATAGATGTAGCCTTTATCTTGCACAACTTTTACAAAAGAGATGATGACAATGGACCTATGAAGAAACACAACTCTTGTATCTCTTACTCACACACTCACAACACTCGGAAGAAAGATGAAGAAGAAGACTTAACTCTTAAGCACTCACTCTTATTTTCTCTCTTAGTGTTAGAATATCTCTCATATATAAGTGGTAAGTTTTGTGTCAAGTTTCTAGAGAAAATCAACTAACTTAGTATATATGTGAGAGACTAATTTGCATGTGTAGAGATTTTTTACTAACTCAAGCTTGAGTGTAGGATAAGCCATCTCATGCATGTGCTTACTTTTTCACTTTGAGTGTAAAATAAGCAACCTCGTGCCCATAGAGATTCACCACTAACTTAAGATACATGATTATGATACATCTTAATTATGACACATCTTCATGGTGTCAACCCTGTAATCACATTGCATGTAAAGTTATGGTTATGTGGCTACCATGTCACATGCTTAGGTGGCACCTCCTTTAGTAAGTGGGTTTAGGCTTGGGCTCATTTAACTCTTAAGTAGGCCCATCTCTACAACATTCACTAATTAGTTACATGGGCCTAATCTAACACTTAGATAAGGCCCACCTCACTAATACACAATTTTATTCAAGCCCATTTCTATCATTCATAAGCTACATGCCTTTGGCCCATCACATGGCCCAAGTTCTAAGTAGTAAAGGTGGCAAATATCAATTTGGTGCTTAAACCTAATATCATATATTAAATTAAGTTCAAATAATATTTAATAGTCCTAATCATTGAATTAGATTTCAGAATATGGTAGATCCCCGCACAAGCAAAAATCCAATTCAATTAATTTAATTAATTAATTAATTAAACACTTTAATTAATAATCAAATTAATAATTATCATTATCAGTTAAATTCTTACATGTGTGACTTACTAGGTTCAAGTCCAAATTGCAATGGAAATAAATAATATGAACTCTTAATATTATTAGAAACTCTTTCCAAGCTAAATGTGAAAATCCCAATTAATCACATTTAGTTTCCATAAGCATAGATGTCACGACTACCCAATTGGAAATGAATATTATCCGTAGATTCATAAGAATCATATAACATAATTATTATGCACTCAATGTCCCTTTATTACAAGATCCTGATATTGGTTAGAGTCATGGACAAGTCAAACTCTAACTGCCTCAATCATATAACCTCATCTTCAGTTCAATTCTCAATAAAACATGACTTCTACTAGAAACACTTTCTAATATCGAAAGTTCTTTTCAGTCAAGTCAAGTTTGACATGGCCAGGTACTTATTCATTGAGAATAAATTAGATAGCATGAGATCTTATCCCAATTCACTACAGGTAATGAATTCTATCTTGGCCGATCACTCATCCCTATATATAATCGACTAGAGCCACCACACACCTTATACCCATACGTGGCTAGCACAGGTATGTAAGCGGTAACGAAATCTAACCAACCATATATGGATGAACGTGTTGCCTCATGTCAAAGGGCCATATGCACCTTTATGTCCAAAACAGTGATTGTTGACAAAAGTGAATTTCCACGCAATCACTTATCTTACGTCATAGTTCGATCCACCCATCACATGAGTATCTGCATGTCTATTATATGATCTCATATCAAGTAGCATGTGACTCATTACCTCCCATTATTGATATAACATACCAATCAAGGAAAATAGATAGAGTAAATAGTTTGTTAATGGTTGGTTTTAAATGTCCATCTCGGGCGTGTGAGACGAGGTGTGACATAGGTGGTTCCCAACCTTTTAGGACAATATCCCGAAGTTTGATGGGATCATTATCTAAGTATAGCTCCATTTTGAACTTCCAATATGGATAGTCACTACTATTGAAGAATGGTATAAGGGAAGAAAAAATTTATAATTCACTCCCCATGATATTGTATTCCAGCAATTAACTTCCTAGAATTCAAGCTCTGATACCAAATGAAAGTGTCCTAAAGGGGGGTTGGATAGGGCTATCGAACAATAAATAGAAATTTAAGAGAATTGAGCAAGAATTAAAAGAAAGTTAGGAAGGAAGAATGATGAACACAAGAATTTAAGGAATTCAAATTCTCAATAATCCTATATCTCCACCTAACTTATCCCCAAGTTAGGATTTTGAATCACCTCAATCTATTCCCCTAGATTGATTTTTACAACTTAAGTTTTAGGCTTAACTCAAACCTTACAATTTGAGTTTTCAAGGCTCACTCAAAAACCAATTCACATGTGTTTTTAAGGCTCACACTAAAATCGAATTCCTAAGTGTTTTTAATGGTTAAAAACTTAAACCAATTCCTTTAGAATAAAACCTCACTTCCCATTTTCTTAATCTTAGAAAGTAGAAGATTACGAATTTTTACTCTAACATTCACCAACTCTCACAAGAGTTATACAAATATAAAATGAATTTAAATAGAGTTTTGAGAGGTTAATTGAATGCTTTAGAGTATAAAATGAATAAACAAGTTTCTTTTCTTAACCTCTAAATGATCTTCAAAGGTTGTATTTATACTTGAGTAGTTCAATTATACTAATTGGAAGCAATAATTTTATTTCCAACAAATTCAAACTCCATTTAAATGTAATTTGGACTTTTGAGTTGTAATTACTCTACTCCTGGTTGGGATTTCACCAGTCCTACTCGGGATTAGCATCAAATAGTCGTTATTAGCTGCTATATTTTAAATCCTGCTCTTGTCCCAGGCACCATCCCAGTCGAGACTAGGATCGGGATTAGTACTGTCCAAAAAATTGAAGATTTACAAAAGTTGGTCCCGATCAAGCAGCTTGATCCCTGGCAAGACTGTGCAATCCCGGTCTAGGTCCTGGTCCCAGGATCTGTACTGTTTCTTAAGTTAGATTTTTGTAAAAATTGTCTCGATCTATCTTGATCAATCCCGGGCGAGACTGCCTTGTCCTAGTCCCTAATCGGGATCGGACCTGAGATTTGATTTGGAATTTGATGAATTTAAGCAAATTCATCCTAGTCTTGAGCTCGGTCGTGACCATACTCATGATCATTGCCCAAAGTTGATTTTATCTTATATTTCTTCATGATTTTGGCTTCCAATTGAGTCCTAACTTATACACACTTAAAACAAACACATTAAATGCTCAAAATTAAGTTTGTTAAGATCAAAATCAAGATAACAATATTTTATGACAAAATGTTCTGCATGTTCTTTTCAAATTCTATCTATACATTGTTCTCTTTCTCTCTCTAACCTTTGCTAATATATTTAATAACAAATGCTAACAAGAAAATCAAGTTGAGTAAAAACTCTATATGGCACGATATTAAATAAAATAACTACCATAAAATTAATCTACTCAAAAATAAAAAAAATAGTTAATGTAGAAAATAGAATTTAGCTGCAACAACAGTAATCTCAAATTTTCCACTTGAAAAACATCCTTTCAAAGTCAATATTTGATTGGAGCAATAATGTCTAGCTAAGGACCAAGCTTCTCCTATGTAGTCTTATCAGCTTTAAGCCTTAGCTTTGTCAACTGCTTCTTCCTCTCATAAGCCACTTGAGCCCTCTCCTTTCTCTTCCTCTCAAGTTCCTATAGGGAATGACATAAAAAAAAGTTCAGCATATACATTCCTATCCAATTAGACAAAGGTAAGATGAAAAAGCACACATTCCAATCAGGAAAAACTTGTCAAGTAAAAGTTTTTCTTCCCCTATAACCATATATATATATATATATATATATATATATATAGTCTAAAATTAATAAAATAATATTAACAAAATGATGATAAGTTCCAAAATTAAAAAATTATTTAAAAAATAAAAAGTCAATGCCCTTTTCGATGTATTTTTTAGTTTTTGGATTATTTTTGAAAATTTCCTTAATCTATTAATATATATAAAGTTAATCACTAAATTGACACTGTTTATCTATAGTGTCATATGTGCCCTTTATTTTTGTAGTAATTTTAATTCTGCCATCGCCTGAGCATAATAGAAATCTCATTGAAAACGGCATCATTCCCCCCCCCCCCCACACACACCTCTTATTTGTTTTACAATAATGCCCTTTATACCCACATGAAACAGTACATCATTATAAGGGTTTATATGTCAATTTAAACAACATCTGTTACACCTTCTCACAGCTAACCCTAGGGCCCTCATTTTCTCACATTATAGTTGCCTCCCCTTTTTGCTCTCCCACCTCCCCTTCTTCTTCCTTTGATTTGCGATGCTTTTTGCCTAACCCTTTTTCTCTGTATTACAATCTTACGTCACTTTGAAGCTCTGCAACCATTAATTTTTCCTTTTGTTCACCTTTGTCTCTTATTATCTGTTTATGCAGATAAGAAGGGTTGTACAAAGAGGTCGTGTAGCACCAGAATTAAAGCAGCAGCGGCAGCAACACGAGTCTTCTTCTTCTGGCGGTAAGGAGAGAAAGAGGCTAAGGACAAGATTGGAAATAAAAAGATTGAGGTGAATGTAAGCACCCAATTCTGAGATGATTTGAATGTGGATGTGATGACGATCCAATGATAAAAATTCAATTGAAATTAGTATTCGAATTTCAATTCTTGAATCTCAAGGATTTAATTGCTAAGTTTTTTAGGGCTTAAATGAAAATTTCCTTTTTCTTTTGTGGGTCAGTTTTTAATTTTAGAAAAATTAAAATAGAGGCCGAAGTGTAAAAATCCATGATTGGAAATGTGTAATTCCAATCGGAATTATATATTTTCGATCGGAATTACACATTTTTTATCAGAAATATGGATTTCGATCATAATTCTACATTTTCGATCGAAAATGTACAATTCTGATCGAAATTGCACACTCGCGATCAATTCTCGACCTGTTTTAAGTGTTTTTAATTTTTCAAAATTGATTTTTCTTGGTTTTGATTGGTCCAAAAATAAAATTAGAGTTAGATAATTACTCTGTTTAGTGATAATCACATATTATTGCTACTTTATTGAGTTTAAAAGGGATTTTGTATCCTAATTTTAAATGGATTTTGTCTCATGTCATCAAATCACAGGAGGAATAACTTATGTAACCTAAATGTTCTAGGTTTACGTTCTCTATTTAAGTGTATTTTTTTACACAGAAAGGGAGGTCCTCTTTTAGTCTTTTAAAAAATCATACAGAGAGAAAATAATTTTTCTTTGTTTTGGACGTGTTTTTTTTCTCTTGGGAAAGCACAGGCTTTTGAGAGATTTATTTTCAAAAACAAGCAAGCAATACTTGATAAGGAAGATCAATTCATAGTCTCAATTTTAATTACCAAATGGTGAATCAACAAAACTCTTAGGAGAAATCAAACAACATTACATTCATCTTCATCTTTCCTTCTTTTTCTTTTGGTTTTCTTTTTATTCTTGTTTTTAATTTTATTTAGTTTTGATTTATCTATTTTTCTTCATATTTTCCAACTCTTTTTCTTTTATTTTTTCTTGTTTTACTCTTTGATTTTGTAGGAGATTCAAAATTATGGAGTAACTTAAACATATGGAGATCACAACCAAACCAACCCATTAAAATTCATGGAAAGTCATGGATATAACCTAGTTTTTTTATTTTCATCATTTTTATTTATTTATGGTTTTTTATTATTTATGTTTTTTTATTGTTTTTTTATTTATTTTTTTGTTTTATTTATTAATTTTTATGATGTAGATTACAATAACCCCATTAGTGGGATAATAGTGAAACCTCTATTTTATTGTCTTTTAAAATTAATTAGTAAATTAGGTTTATTTGGTAAAAACCCTAACTAAAATTAATGGTGGCCTTAGTTAATTTAGGTTGCATGTAATTAAATTAGGGTTAGATATCATTGAACGCATGTTTTAATTGTTTTGCTTATTGTTTTTATGATTTATATGTTTTGTTTTGTTTATTATAATTTTCATGTTTTATGTTTTATTATTTTTATGATTTATATGTTTTAATTGTTTGTTTAATTTTTTCTT
>CATIWM010040362.1:0-23147 GCA_949671775.1 Mallotus repandus | reverse complement strand
AATATTTTTAGTATTATATCCTATCAATTTTATTAAAAAATAATTGATTAAAAAAATTAAAATTAAATTTACCATAATTTTTTTTTAAATGTAAATATCATGTGTATAAGCAGTTAAAAGCATTAGTTTCAAAAAAAATAAAACTAAAAATATATATTACATAATTAAATTAGCAAATAAAAATAACTATTTTTAAAATTTTAACAATATAAGTTGAATATAAAATAAAATAACATAACAAATTAATAAAATTATAAATAATTTTCAGTGATTATATTATTAAATTAAAATAAATTATTTGTATGAAAGTTATTAGATTCTTATCTATATTAATTAAATAATTTTTTGAGTTAATATTAATAGTGAAAGGTATATAATTATTTTAAATTAAAAATAATTAAATTATTTAAATAATAAATAAAATTAAAATAAAATATAATTATCCAGAGAATGATTGTAAAAATTCTTACCCTATAAATATAAGGTGCAAATGTCTCATATTTATCATGAAGAGGAAAATTTTAATATTATAAAAAAAATTATTATTTAACAATTCAAATAATCTTCAATAGTCAATAATTAATAATTGCTTATGGAAAGAATCTTTTATACTTTTGTTGAAAAATATTCACATGCATACGATGCATGATTAGGTTAAAGAAAATAAAAATTGTTTTCACATGCATCTTTTTTTTTTTTTTTTTTTCATGTTCCTGACCTTTTGGAACATGCTCTATTTTATGTCTTTTCTTTTGCGAGGTTCTCTAGGAAGTTTAGCTAATTATATTATATTTTGTTTTTTATAATTAATTTTTTATAATTAATTTTTTATTCAATTCAAAATAAGGGGAAAACCTCAAGTGATAGCCAATTATATAATATATTTTTCTTCCTATGTAATTTGTTTTATTTACATCTAATATATACAATTTAATTTTCCGAATTAAAATAATATAAAAAAATTAAAAATTTCGAGACAAGATCGCCTTCTCCCTACCTTTCACATAATATAATATAATATTATATAATCAATTAATTAAGTTTATTTTAGATTCATTGGAATTGAAAATTTTCACAGTTGGATAACATCGTACTAAAATAAATTAAAATTTTTTTGAGCTACAAAATAACTATTTCAATATATTTAATTTAATTTAAATCAAATATGAAATAAAATTAAAATAAGTTTACATATAATCAATTAACTAAATTGTCTATGAAATTTAGTCCAGTAGTCAAGTTCTGGTGGCATAATTAGGAGGTCTCTCCACTACATCGTAACAAAAAAAAAAAAAAAAAAAATTTAACAAAATTAGATGTAAAATTATTTTGATTTCTATTTTGTATTATTTTGCACCTCAAAAAAATTTAAGTTTATTTAAGTGCAATGTTGTACAACGATGGACAAAGGATTGGTGCTGCAATTTTTTCCAAACACCAATAGTTAGCTACTAAATATTTAATAATAATAAAATATGTATTTAGAAAATTAAGATATTTATGGCAGAATTAAAAATTTAAAATAAAATTGCTACAAATAGAAAATGTTTGATCTTTATATGTAAATATTTAGTTGATATGCCAGTAAACCTATATTAATAGTGCCACAACAACATTTCTATACTCAATTTTGATCAAAATTAATTTGAGACTATAATTGTAATTGATTTGTTAAATTTGGACTAAAATTTTAAAAATAAACTAAAATCACAAGAAGTAAAAAGGTTTAAATTTTTTTTAAAACAATAGGCTATTTATTTATTAAAATTTTCTTTTTTCTCATAAAAAAATTAAACATAAAAAAAAAAACTTCCAGATCTTGGGCTCTCCTTCATACCACTTTTTGAATAAATTAAAAAATTAATTTCTAAATTTTCTCATATTATTCTACCCCTCAAAAGTTCATATATGTTTCTATTCTTCTAAAATATACATCCTCCATTTACGATGTTACCTTTAATCATATTATTTAAAAAATTTCTAGCATAGCTTGAACACGAAAATTAATGTGTGAAATAGAAACTAAAAGAGTTTGAGACACAAAAAATATTAGTAAAAAGACAAACTAATTTTTTTTTTAAATAAAAAAAAAAGTTACTGGAACATGTTTTTCTTTGCTAAAGTGGTAGTTAAAAATATTTAGTTTAAATCTTTTTATTTTTACTAATATTGGTGTATATCTTAACATGACTTATCACTAATATTAGTGAATGTTTTATGTTTTCTTATTAATTATGTTGAATAACAGATATATTTAATGAGGCGATAATAAAAATGAATAGTATTTTTCATTGCTTTAATTTTTGTCTATATATATAAACATTTTTTGAGAAAAAACGATAAATATAATTTAAGTAAATTGATTCCTTTTAATATAATTGAAAACAATTCAAAAAGTATATTGATATAAGTTTTAGTTAATCATTTAATTGAAATTTTAGTTAAAATTCAGGATAAGTTAGATTAATTTTTTTCAGGCAGGAAATTAAGATAACATGAATTATATTGCTAGATTAAGAAGTTTTTACAAAAATGAGACTGCATTGAATCAATAGTTGAAACTCCAACTTCTTTTTTTTTTTTCCTTTTAACCAATAATTACAAGGTAATTAAACTGAGATTCATCTAAATGAATTATAGGGGTGTGAGCAAAGTCTCTCACCCTCGCCATGTGGCCACCAACCTTAAACAATATTATAAATTGTAAATTTGAATATTGAACTTGAGAAACCACATGTGCTTTTTTTTTTTTTTATGATTTTTGTCCACACAATGCACACGGTGATTATATAAATTATTCTCCCTTATATTTATCATTCACATCTAATCGTTAAGTATACACTCAATATAAGTAATAATTTTTTTTAAATTACTAATATTTCAATTCTATTGAAATCTGACTAATTTAGTTCGATTTGGACAGAATTATAAGGGTGATAAAAATTCATCAACAACTAATTTAACGTAACTACATACACTATGACTTTAATTAAAAACGTGGTTTAAAAGAGAATAATTCTTTAGCAACTGATTATAATACTTATTAATAACCACTCGTGGTTAATTGAATGTATGATTGATCATGTCTACTACCTTGATATATTTTTTTTTTTTGATAAATAGATATTTTTATTGAACTTTTATTCAAATGAGGGGAAAACCCACTTGTATTTCTACAAGTGATGAAAAACCCCCTCCAACCACCAAAGAAAAAAAAAAAAAAAAAAACTACCTTTATCATATAATTGAATGTCATGCTTTTCTGTAAAGGTGAAGTTCGTAGCTGTCTGTCTCCATTATTAGCTTGTCCGCATGATTTTGAATATAATATGGATAGAATCTATAACTCTTCAATATTTTAAAACAAAATTCCATTATCAGATTATTCTAACTAATGCATCTTTTAATTTGTTTTAATAAAAATATAAAGATTTTCTTTGTTCATGGGGGATATTTATTTTTTGTGTGGTCTGTTTGTTGTTTTGTATGTTTCGTGTTGATTGGAAATTTGTCCTGCTATGCGGAAATCCTTCAAAATGAGACAGTTTTTTTTCACTGATTTAAATGATGAATTTTTATGGAATTGAACACAATTTTAAATGAATGATTATTTCTGAAATTTTTTTTATCTCTAAAATATATATATATCTCTACGATTTTACAGATTTGATTTCTAGCCCCAAATAACCTCATAATTAAAGGAAGTGCAAATAGGTGAAATACGGGATTGATTTATTTTTGGAAAAATTACATAAAAAGTTCTAACCTTTTATACCACTTACAAATAACCTCATAATTTAATTTTACTATCAATTTTACCCACAACATTTCAAAAGTTTACAAAACTAACCATGCATTAAAATTTCTTTAATGGATAGTTGACATGTCAGCTAGTGGCTCTATTTTTTGACATGTGGGACCTATGTTGACCGGATTTGAGTAATTACATATAGAATCCTAACTTTTATTAAACTTGCAAACTAAACCCTAATATAAAAAATTTAAATAATTTTAATTAAAAATTTAAAACTTATTAAAATTATTAGATAAATTTTAATAAAATAAAATAATAGAAATAAGTGTAAAATTCAATGTTTTTTATTAATAAAATATTTTTATATACTTAAAAAATTTATAAAAATCACAATACATAATTTAACATATATTTTTAAAATTAAGAAAATATAAAAATATGAAAATTCAAAAAAAGTACTAAAAAGCATAACCTATTATTGGTAACTAACGAAATTATTTTTGAGATTAATTTCACTCAAATTTGATGATAAAAATAAGTGAGAGATTCAAAACTTTATTATTAATAAAATATTCTTAAATATTTCACAATCTTATAAAGAAATATAAAACATAATTTAGCATATATTTGAAAATTTTAAAAATATAAAAATTCAAAAAAAAAGACACTGAAAAAGGAGAAATTATTTTTATTAACTATTGAAATTTTTTCAGATAAATTCTACTCCAATTTAATAACATTAAAACTATTTCATAAAAAAATAAAAACTTATTTTTATCTTTATATTTGTGTATTTTATTATGAAAAGTTTCCTGTATATGATCTTACAATAAAAAATCTGAAAATTTTTAAACTATAAAAATATTAAAATTCAAAAAAACACACTAAGAACATTTTTATAATGAAATACATAAAATAAAAAATAAAATATTTTTTATAAATTAGTTTTAATTTTAATTTTATCAAATTGGAGTGAAATTAATCACAAAAATAATTTCATTAGTTATCACTAATCGGTTCTCCGGTACCTTTTTTTTTTACTTTTCATATTTTTATGGTATCTTAATCTTAAAGTATATGTGAAAGTATGTGTTGCAATTTTTATTAAAGTTTTAAATATTTAAGAATATTTTATTAATAATAAAGCATTGAATTTTATAGTTATTTCTATTATTTATTTTATCAAAATTATTCTAATAATTTTAATAAATTTTTAATTTTTAATTAAAATTATTAAAATATTTTATATTAAGATTTTTTTGCAAGTTTAATAAAAGTTAAGTATTTATATGTAATTATTCAAATCCAATAAGCACCTACAGTTCCCATGTGTCAAAAATGGGCCCCACTAACAAACATGTCAGCAGTTTGTTAAATAAATTTCAACGAAGGATTAGTTTTGTAAATTTTTAAAATATTATGGGTAAAATTAATAATAAAATTAAATTATAATATTATTTGCAAGTAATATAAAAAAGATTAGTGTTTTTTTTTTAATGTAATTTTCCCTTTATTTTAACAACTAAAAAAATTTCATTATATTAGGAAAATATTGCAATGAATTTTCCACAACACATGCTTACTGCATAAAACTAAAGAGTATTTGGTTTAACTGATTTAAGTAACTCATAGAAATATTTTCTAAATCAGCTAAATTTTAGGTATTTATTTAGGTTACTAAATAGTTGTTTTTATCCAAAACTAAAATAGCTACGCATTTAAGCAGCTTTCTTTAGTTTTTTTTTTCATCAGCTCGTTGTTTTAAATTTATTTTATATCTAGACTATATTACTTTTATTGAAATTAATTAATAATAATTAATTTTTTTAAATTAAATGTATATAATTAATTTTTGTACTTCAGAATAAAATAAATATTATTTTATATTATAATTAGCAATTAAATAATTCCACTATTAATATTTATAATTTTTTATAACTTATATTAATAAGATTTACATTTTAAAGTTAATTTTCAAATAGTTTCCATTAATAATTATAATAATAAATAAATTAAAGATGATAAATTATTATTTACTACTATATACTTTTAAAAATAATTTATATAATAAAAAAATATTATAAGAGATGTATCAAATTATATTTAAAAATAATTTATATTCTTAATGGTAATTTGATTTATTAACAATAATAGTCAATAGAATTTCACCAAACGATTCATAGTTATTAGCTATCAACTATCAACTATCAACTATCAATTGATATAAACAGTTGAATCAAACAACTCAAAAGATAAGCTCAATACATGTTAAAAATTCTCCAATCTTTGCAAGGGAAAAAACCATAATTGAATAGGACGTGTAGAATTTCAAGTACATTAGACAACCTGTCATGGTAGCTTCAAGATAGATAAACATCTCTGCTCAGGTTGTCTACCATGATAGATAAACACAACTTTGTTGACGGTAACTGAGCAAAATAGGGGTAGATCTTCGGCAACCACTCTTCTCGCTAATGAAATAAATATGGATACAGACCAACAAAGTTGTGGTATGTTCCAAACATTGATTGCAAAAAAAGCATATCAGCACACAAAACACAAAAATAAATGTAATGATATTGATAGATCTATCACCAAGATGAATAAATCTAAATAATATGAAATAAATGGAGAAAAGTAAGCTAGTGAGCGGGTGATTACTAGTCCCAGGACTAGCTTAACCCCCCTAAAAAAAATTGTTCATCGAGAGAAAAAGAAGAAATGTTGTATTTTTAAACATGGGATTGATTGATTGTTAAAAACATATACTGTTATTTTTTTATTTGAATCACCAGTACTCAGAGTTTACTAGATTCTGAATAAACCGATTCAATTTGAACAAAACCACAAGAATAGAAAAAGTCTCCTATTAACTAATTTAATGCAACTACATACACTATTGTTGAGGGATAAAATTGATTAGTCAATGTTTATAATATCTTATATTTATATCCAACATATTTATAGAAAACTCAAACTCTTCACATCATTGTACTATATTGTTAGTGCTAAAATGCATATAGTTTTAGGAGTCATTTTCACATTCATTCATTTTAAGTTGCATTTAGAGTAATATAATGATAAAAACAGATACTTTTATATTTTATTTTATTTTTCTAGGGAAAAGAAGTAATGGAGGTTATTGGTGATGATTTGGTTAAGAAGAGAATAGAAGAAAATAGAGCAAAGAAGCAAAGTTATCCTTCTATGTCGATCGCGGCTTAATGCGTGATCGTGAGATGGTCGAAGCCAGCAGCCCCTTGTTAGATCGAGGTTTGTGCGATTGCGGGATCCTAGTAGCCTAGTCTTCTATGTCGAGTGCGGCGAAGTAGCGATCGTCACCCTTTCATGAGAGGCCCCTCTGTCATGATCGCGGCTCATGTGTGATTATAGATAGCACGTTTCCATCATAAAACATGATGAGGTGTACGATTTTAAATAGAAAATTTAGGGGAGTTGAAAAGACATTCTAGAAGATGCTATAAAAGGACAAGGACCTCAATTTTTAAAGGGATTCTCTTACTTAATCACTCACTCACATACCCATAACAACCAAGAGAGAGAAGAAGGAGAAAGAGGAGAAAAAGAAGCTAAGAAGAAGAGCCACTATTGAAGAATCTTAAGCTTTTTAATAACATTTTCTATTCCTTTCTCTATATTGATTGTTATTTTGATATTCTCTTGGGTGTTAGTAAATTGAATGATGGATTCTAAAGCCATGTTCGGCTAGTGTTATTTGTGTTGTTGGGATTTGGAAAACCCATTTGATTTAAATTCATTAAATAGATTTTATTCTTGTTTATATATTGCATATTGTGTTTGTTGAGTATGCTGAATGTTGTTTTCTAGCCAAATGCAACTTTTGTTTAGATCTATGCACTAAGAGATGGTGGATCTAAGAGGCACATAAATACAAGTTAGATTAATTAATGACTTGAGCAAGCTTAATCAAATCTAATCCTCTATAAGTTTGCTTAATGCGTTGCATGTTTGATGTTGTCTTATTTTTATGGTGATGATGAGAGTTAAGCCATAACTTTGAGATCTAATTGATGTATGTTTGTAGAAATTAGCATTACTTGATAGAGAGTGTTAATTGAATCATGAAAACTTGAGGTGTGCAATTTGACATGAATAGATCTATTTCTGGACTTAATGATAATATAGTGTACAATTTCCCAACAACATGGTTTCCATATTGATTTATTTCTTTATTAAGTAGTTAGTAATAACTTGCCCTTTTTACTTTGTTAATTGTTTGTTATTTTAGTTATTTCATAATTTCTATTCAAGTTATATTTGCAAGTTCTAAAAAAATACAATTAAGACTAATAGGTGATTAGTGTTAAGCCTCGAGGGATCGATACTTTACTCTCTACTTTATTACTCGTCGACCCGTATACTTACGAAATTGAACCAACATATATATATATATTATAAATACTTGATAATAATAAAGAATAATACTCATTCTCATCGTAATCTTGACATGGTATTAGAGACAAAATGGCTTCCACCACCAATACTTAATTAATTCTTGCAACTTCTTATGCCACTTTTTTCTCTAGTTCAATGTAACTAAATTTCTCTATCAAACTGAATTCAAGAAACTATTTGGCCTGACAAACTCAGCCTCTTCCTTTTTATGTTGTGTATGGCTCATATATAGCGGTAAGTGGACAAATGCTAGAGTGTAGTGGAGAGTTTCTTGGCTATTATTGGGGTTATAATTATATGGGTTAGCCCCCGTAATATGGTACATAGGTAATTTTGTAGTTTGTACCGTACAACTTATATACACATATATCATGTATTTTGTAACCCTAAGTTCGTAGTTAATCAAACATGCTCCAACTGCTTGCTTCTGAGGACATAGGCAAATTATCAAACCTCATTAAATCCTAGTGTCTCTTTCTCTCTTCTGTTCTCTTTACTCTTGTTTACTGTGTTATTTTTTACAACACTTGAGTAAATTCTCAAGATCTCATTGGATATATTAATGGCAAAAATCCCGCACTGCCAGCAACCATTTTGAGCAAGAAAAATCCACCAACGCTTATTCCAAATCCAGCTTACCAAACCTGGTTTAAAAAAGATCAAAATGCTTCTTTTTTTTTTGATCTTATCTTTTATAATAGAGGAGATTTTTCCTTATTTCACAAATGTTACCTCTTTGTATGCAATCTAGCATGCACTTGCCAATGCATTAACTTCAATTACATATTGAATTATATGAACTTAAGCAAAATGATCTCTTTATCACTCAATTATTAGTTAAAACTAAATCACTTGTTGATGAGCTTATTGTTGCTGGTCAACCTCTTGTTGACCATTTGCATGATTAACCTCACAATTTTGACTTTGACAAGAAATTTAGATTGCTAATCAGTTCATTTAAGTATGTAGGTTTTGATTAAGAGATCAAAATATTTATTCAAGTTTGAAGATTTGAAATGCTCTTTAAAAGAGCATTTATATGTCAATCAATGAAGAATTATTAGCCTATGCTAATGCCTAAGTCATTTGAGTGCATATGAAGGATAGTAAAATGCATCTTTGGAGTTACAGGTGGCTACTCACGAGCTACCCTTCAAATCATGAGGGGGCTCACAAGCAACCCCTCCTAAAGCCTTCCTTTGAGCTTCTTTCAGGGAAACAATTTTAAGCCGCTCACGAGCGCTGCTCATGATCGTGAGCAGCTTGTGAGGGGTGGCTGACAGGCCTTAACAACTCTCTACACACTCCAACAACTATATTATTCAATGGCCATGAGCTGGACCTTCCCCTCAAGACCGTGAGTGTCGTTTCTACTGCAAAATGCTATTTTTCATTTAAAGAAGAACAAGAGAGGTTAGAGATGCAATTAATGGCTCCAACAACCATATTTTTAATGCTTAAGATATTTAAACATGATCTGGAGTTTCATTTGAGAGTTACACACTTTGAATATTGAATTTTTCTCTCCTAAGCATTCATTGAGCATTTACTCTTTCAACTACTTTCTTTATGCTTAATTAAACTCTTTAAGAGTTGGTTGTGTGAATAGAATATGAACTCTTCTTCTTTAATTTTTTGGGGTTTAAGAAAAGGGAAGTGAGGTTCTATTCTCTGTGAAAGGTTAAAGTGTTTACCTATTGAAAACACTTAGGATTTAGGTTGAAGAGTCATCTGAAACTCTTATTTTGTAAGGTTAGAATTGAGCGTAAAACTCAAAGTTGTAAGAATCAATCTAAGTGAATAGATTATGGTGATTCAAAATCCTAACTTAGAAGAGTTAGGTGGAGACATAGGTTTGTTGATAAACCGAACTACTTAATTGCTTGAGTTCTTTCTTATACTTCCTTAATCCTTGTTTATTTTGTTTAATTTGCTCTTAATTTCTTAAAATCCCTATTCACCCCCTAGGGCAATTACACCTCTACTACCTACTAAATTTAATGTCATTATTTATCGCAATCTTCATCAAGAATTTCATATTGTTATCACTAATCTTAATATGCATCCTCATCTAGTTTCTTTTAATGAATTACACAACTAGCTTGTTGCCCAAGACATGAACCTCCTGTTACAAATGTTGTTTACAAGCCAACTCCAACATCCTCTTAACCACCATTATTTTTCGCTCCTTCAATGCAGTATGTTTCTTTTAGTTAGCAACCTATTATTGGCCATGGTTCATCGGGTTCTTATACAAATTCTCATCCTTTGCAGCGTCATCATAGTCGTGAGATATATGTTGGCTACCAAATATGTAGCTTATTTAATCACACAACCAACATATGTCATAAATGTAATAAAAATTTCAATAACCATTCCACATATAATTATTTTTAGCAACCTTTAGAAGATTTGGCTCAAAAATAACCTTCTCAAGCAACTACTATGCCTTAATTTCATCATTAAGTTGTTGACATCGGGGCAACATCTCATATTAAACCCAATCTTGGTGCATTGCATTTTCCATAATAGTTTAATGGTTTTGATCAACTACTTATTGGTGATGGTAAAGGTTTATCTATTACTCATACCGGTACCTCTGCCCAACACATTATATGTTCTTAAAATTTTAAAGCCTTAGTTTCAGTTCATAAATTTAGTGTTGATAATCACTGTTACTTTTAACTTTTTCCATCTTTCTTTTTAATTAAGGATTGAACAACAAAATCTGAGTTGCTGAGGGGCATGAATGAGAATGGTATGTACAAATTTCCCACTTCACTTGCTTTTCTGACCAAGAAGGTATCTGCTGAAGTTTGGCATTCATGTCTTGGTCATACTCATGATATAAATCTTCCATTTTCTAAGAATGTCAATTCCTTTAAGTGTCATCCTTATATGCTTGGCAAATTGAGTAAAGTTTCTTTATCATTTGTTAAGCATTATAGCACTATGACTTTCGAAAGAATTTATTTTGATGTTTTAGGTTGTGCTCTAGTTATGTCTAATTTTCTCTTTCGCTATTTTGTTATGTTTGTGGATAATTTTATAAGATTCACTTAGTTATCTTTATTAAAAAACAAGAGTGAAGTTCATGATGTTTTTACCACTTTCAATAGTCTTATAGAAAGACAATTTAATACTCAAATGAAAGCATCACATTCTAATTTTGGAGGTAAATATCAACACTTAACAACATTTCTTCGATCCAAAGGTATTACTCATCGTCTTGCATGCCTATATACCTATGAGTAAAATAGGCTTACTGAGCGTAAAATTTGCCATATTGTGGATACAAGTCTAGCTCTTATAGTGCATTGTTCATTGCCTTTCAAATATTGACCGTACTCTTTTGATACGGCTACTACTATTATCAACAGGTTACCTATACCAATTTTAAGCAATACTTCTCCCTTTTGTAAGTTGTTTAGTACTACACCAAACTATAAAGAATTAGGAGTTTTTTTATTGTTCCATTTATCCACTGCTTAGGCCATATCAAGCTTATAAGTTCTCCTACCGGTCCAAGCAATGTATGTATCTTGACCTCTCTACTCAATATTGTGCTCATGGATGTCTTGACATTGAAATAGGCTGAATTTATATTGCAAGACATGCCCGATTTAATGAAAGTGTATTTCTATATAAAGCTACTCTTTCCTTCCATTCATACAAATTTCCTTAGTTGCAACTAACTTATACTCATGTTTCTTTGGGTCCCACTGGTATATAATCTCCTCTTATTATTTCTCTATCTCAATCTATTTCTAGTTACACTAATGATAACTCTTCAATAACTCCTTCCATACCCTCTCTTTTCTCTCCCTCCCATCCTCTAATAGCCAACAACTAATCTCTAACTGTAAGCACCCGAATTATTTTTAAAATTATAAAATAAATTTCTAAGACTTGCAATGTTAATAAATATTTTATTAATATTAAGATTATTATTTTGTGAAATTAAATTTGGATATATGGTGGAGAGAATTAATTAGGTGTTATTTTTATATATGTAATTTATATGGTGTTTTGGTGGGTAAATTAGTATTTTATTATTAGTATTTTAAATAAAAAAAATTGTTGGGACTTCTTTTTTCCTTTCCTTTTTCTTCTTCTTCTTCTTCCTTTCTTTCTCTCAGCCAGACGACAGACCACCACCACTGTCACTGCACCTCACCGCCATCGCCACCAGCTTCGCCGCCCTCCTGCCAACTGCCCAGTGCCACCGTTCTTCTCCTTCTCCCTCTCGGTTGCAAGTTGGCCGGTTCTCCTCTCCTTTGTCGGCGACGATTCCGGCGTCTCCAGCCGGCGAAGTTGGGCTCAATCTCTTCGTCTCGGAGTGGGCTTCTCAATTCCTTAATTTATTTAAGAAAATATCTTAGGTAACAACCTTGAATTTGGATAATTTAATTCTAAGTTTTTAGGTTAATTTGTTAGTTTAATCTTGAAAATGATTTTATTAGGTATAGGTGCTTTAGGATTATTTGATGTTGAGGTTGTGAGCTATCCATTGATAATTTTTATGCATTTTTCTGAAATTATTTTCAAAATTGCATTGTTCTGAGCTCGGAGTTACTGTTTCGAGCTCGGGGAGATTATATTTTTAATAAATTCTACTAATTATTTTGAGCATATTTCGTGAAGAAAGTTTATCAAAATTATGTATAGAATTTTTATTATAAATTTTTGAATGTTTATGTAAAAAATGAATTTTTGGAAAAATTAGTATAAATTAGTAATTTTTATATTTTAATTGAAATTATTGTTAATTAATAAGTTTTAGATAGTATTTGAGTAATAAATAGTATAAAAATAAATTTTATGAATTATTTCTTATTTTTAGCTAATTATTAGTAATTTTTGGAAAAATATATGAATAATAAGTTTATTTATTATTTTAAGCCTAAATGAGTTATTTGCTAACTTTATAACGTATTTAAGTAATTTAAATGGTTAATTTCAATTAATATCTATTTAATTGTAAGATTTGAATTATATATGTTTGTTGATGAAAATTTAAGTATAAGCTAGAATTTTACTATTTATTTGAAAATAAATATATTTTATGTTTCATTGTGGAAATAAATTAAATTATGGTATTTAAATGATATTTATGATTTTGGTAATTTATTGAAAATTTGATTATTTTATTGGTTGTTGTGAAATTTGTTCTCGGTTGGATATTTAGTGTAGTTCAGGGGCCCAACATGAGATTTGGTATTGTGAGAATATTTGAAGTGTGTTTTCGTGTAGGAATGACTCTACGTTTAGTAGAGAAATGTCCATTTTATATAGTAGATTCTGCCAAATTTTTGGTAGATTTCTCGTAAAACGTGACATCAGCATGTGTCGAAATTCTAGTTTTAGATGAGTTGTGTCTTTGGTCGAGTCAATTTCGTCAATCCTTTTGTTTTCATACTTTCAATAATTTTCATGAATTTATTTATTTTATTTTACAAGTGTATTTTAATAAATATTATTTATTTTAGAGAACTACGGTGCACGAGCTGTAGCACCAGGGCAACAGAGAACGCGTAGCCCGACATGTTCAACCTGTGAGTTAATTTTATGAGATGTGTGTTGTGTGTGTTTTAGTGTATTTTCTAGAAAGTAAAAATAAAGCATGTTTAAAAGAAAAATTATTCGTTATGTTTTATTTATTGATTTAATTGTTTATTTATTCATTATTTAACGAATTATTTATTTTATTTAATTATTTATAATTCAAATTGATTTAGAGATAATGGTAGAACGTGCTACCTAGTGGGTATCACTAAGACCATGTGCGCATGGGTAATATCTTAGTATGTAATTTAAATGTGGATGGTTAGAGCTCGGTGGAGCTAGTGCTCTCGGGCCAGTAAAAAGGGATGTAACTCGGTTGAGCTTACTCTAAGGACATCAATATGGAATAAGTGAAATGACTGTGGCAGTAACTCGGTTGATGCTTGCTCTTGAGACGACAGTCACTTGGAATAAAGAGAGCCAAAAGACTATTAAAATAATGGGTTAGGTGTTCTATAAGTTTTCCACCAAAATAATTATTTTTAATATTTTCGTATGAGGATTTCATATTATATGGATTTAAGAAGTTTTAAAGAGACTTTATATAAATATTATTGAGAAAAGTAAATGATTTTAATAATTATAATTATTTTATTTTATATTGTTTTAGAAAGGGTTTTAACAAATGGTTTTAAAACCAGCATGCATTTTATAAAATTGATTCACTCAGTGAGGTCTGATTCCCCTCAACTTATTTTTTTTCAGGACCTCACAGTCTGTCTTCTAGTATCCACAGTTTGCGCTGAGTTCGTTCTTCACCGGCTGCATTGTGTATGTTAATTTAATTTGTATACTGTGTAACTGAATTCTAGAAACCGTAGTAGTAAATTCAAATAGGTATTATCGGTATTTTAATTTTACCTTGTTTGAAATGTTGTATTTAAAGAATATTGTTTTATTCTTTCAGTGTTGTGCATTTATTATGATCTATTGTTAAATGTATTATTTTTTCATTTCGCGAAAATTTTTTAAGGCTTGCTATGGGTTTCGGTTACTTTATTTATTCCCATTCCCTAGTGCCGGTCACATACTTTTGGTTCGGATCGTAACACCTACTTACTCAAATGATCTTACCCAATCATCTCAAGATAACTCTTCCTTTGGATTAAATCTAGTAGTCAATATATATCAATACAATTCCCATCACATCTCTCCTACCCACTCTATCTAATCTCATCCATTTGTTACTCTTGTTCGGACTTATTTAATGCAACTAAGGCCATCTACCATGCATCATTGCAATGCTCTTTCATCTATTGCGCTTTCCTCTTCTCATTCATTCATAATAACAGAGCATGTTACTTATATTGAAGCTAAGAAACACAAAGAACAACGAGATGTTATGCAAGCTAAATTTCATGCTCTTATACAAATAAAAACTTGGACCTTAAGGATACCTAGGATAAGTGGCAAGCCCACTGACAGACTCTTAAGTGGAAAGAGAAATCTGCTAAGGCCATTGCCAACTGTCTGAGTGAGACTAGAGGACCAGACACTAGTGTGACAAAGCATATCGGTGGCTCCCGCATCATAGTCGACCACGTTAGAGCATTGGTAAGTTAATTTTATAATATTTTTATAATTTTTGTTAATAATATTTATTAGTTAATTTAATAATGTTGTTATAATATTCAGTAGTTATTGAATTTATTAATTTTTTATTTTTTTAACTAAGGAGTTAGAGCGGGAGTCCACAACTTAGGAGATATTTAGGAAAGCCCATAGGAAAAATAATGGGTCCTTCATTGATAGCCGATCGCAAAAATAGAATGTAAGTTATTTAAATTTTAAATTTCAGATTAATTTTTTAATATCGTATTATTTTTCTTAACCCGTAATTTTTTTTTGTTGCTTGCAGGATAATATCATGAAGATGGTCGAGACTACATCATAGCTTGTTGATGATGACTCGCAGCCACCTATAGTGGACTTAACAAGTATTTTTTTAGTAGTATTAATATATATTTTTCTATTAATATAATTATTTTTTTGAATTTATTTGTTTTTTATCTGATAACCATTAATAATAATAATAATAATAAATAAATAAGTAATTATTAGTAATATATATTTTTTAATTTATTTTTTAAGGGAAAATGGTTCCGTTTATTTTCAATTATAGACCAATTTTCTAAATAATCATATATTCTAATTTGTATCAATTTATATAGTTAATTTTATGATTTTTTTCAATTTTATCTAACTTTTAATTGACACGTGTACTTGATGATGTGACTTGTTGACATGTCAAAGACAGTGCTAATGGAGTAAGTAGGTGTGAGAAAAAAATAACTGCAACTGAATCAGTTTGGTTTTTATTGTGAAAATATGATTAAACTGAACCAAATTGAATTTTAAAAATATTTTAAATTATATGGTGTTTATAGTTCGATTTGATCGGTTTATCACCAATATTTCAAAATAAATCAATAATAACATTTTTAATTATTTAAAACTCTTAATAAAATTATTTAATACCAAAAAATTCAGACTAAAATTATTTAAATTTATTTTAAAAAATCGGTTCGGTTGATTTTTAAAAAAATTTAATAAATAAAATAATAGGATAAGTACAAAAAAGTACCTTATAGTTAGACACATTTTTACTTAAAGACTTATGGTTTTTTCGTACCACATGATATTTTATTGCATTTTTTCCTGAAATAAATAACAAAATTAATAGTCCCATAAATATTATTAAACTAGGCCAATACCCTCACGTTGCATAGATGAATTATAAGTTTATTTTAATGAATTTTTATGAATTAGTGTTAGTAAAGTTTTTACTATAATTTGGGAGAAAATCTTTTAGAAATAGTTCATAAAAGAACTTTACTGAATACATTACTAACGTCGGTTAACGCAACATATAACATTTCAGGACATCCATTTCAACTATTCATAATCTAACTCGACTCTTATCAACACTATTAGTATTTAGTTGTATCCTCACAATCAACATCCAACACTATAAATTCAATTAAGGTCAAAGTCTATGCGAAGCAACAATTGAATAGCATATAAAAGTATTATAAGCTAATTTTTATAATAGTAATTCAAATGATTATATAATCTTGTATTTATGAAACATAAAATAATAAGAGTTCATATATTTATTAAATATAAAATAATAATAACCATTTATTTTTTCATCATCCAAAAATCATAGAAAATTAACTAAAATTTCAAGTTATTGTTTATATAATTCATATATAATTATCTTCAAATATTTGCAGAGGAAAGTCAGTTAAAGAAATGAGTCAACCCTTTGGTGTGCTATTCAATTGTTATCTTGATTTGTTGTTAATAACTGTATCATAAATATACTTCCACCTTTTGGCCATTGAATACTTATTGAAGAGGATTGTCCACTTGTACACCAATTTAAAACAAAAAAATAAAATGAGATAATATGAAGAGAGACCTAAATTCAGTGATGTAGAAAGAGGTTCTAGTACCTCAAAAATAAAAAATAGCAAAGCTACCTTCCTGAGAATGAGATTGTTTGCATGATAGATAGCTATTTCACCAAAAGTTACACTATAATATTGATTTGTTTTAGGTACCTCTATTAAAATGAATCAATCAAGTTTCAAATCTAAACTCATAATCAGTTAGAAAAGTCCCCATTTAACAAAATAATGTATTAGAAAATGTCTAAAAACATTGAAATTTTAAAGTTATGATGACTTATAAATAGTGCTTCAAGTAGAAGAGATGCTAAAGAATCAAAGTTAACCCCTCATTGTTATTGTCCAATTTTAAAGGAAACTCAGATTCACCAAAAGTTATAACTATAAAAAAAGGTTTGAATTATAAATTGGTCCAATCAATATAATGTAAATAATATGGTAAAATAAATCCTAATACTCAGAAAAATAATAACTGTTAACATTTTCTATCCATATACTTTAAAGACCCAACCACTGTATGCATGCCGTCTAAATTTATATTCGTTATAAAATTAACAAAAACATAATTTATGATCACCAATAATGCATTACCTTTACAACATCTTTTATGCCTCAAGGTTGCATAAACTAACCATGTATCCATTACTTATACGCACGCATAAAAATTGGTTAGACAATGAGTAGAAGTTAGAATAGTAATATCAACATGATAAAATATGCGTTCACAACATCATGAACCAACATGTTATTATTGAAGAATAAAAGACTAACTATATTTAGAAATCTAATTCTATCCTAAGTAGAATAAAATAAGGAATGAGTAGTTAAAAATATTTACTGTAAATCCAACCCCTAATGAGAGGGGTAACCTTTTGGACAATCTTGCATCACGCATCCAATTTGAGTTTAATATTTAAATGAAGTATTGCATGTTCAGAGAAATTAAAATAGGACAATTCACATTAAATTAAGCTTTGCAAAAATGGAATAAATGTCATTAATGCAATCAAAACTTTAATAATTAAAATCAACATTTTTAATATGACTGGATAATGAAGGAGACAGATGAAACTGAAAAGAAAATGAAAAATTATCTGAGGAGTGAGCAGGAAGGAACACTAGAAGCTTAATGCAATAACCGGGTTGAACAATATGAATCAAAGCCCAAACCAAGGTTGTTTTTGAGATATCTTTTGATGCCTTAACTGCAACCACCCTAACTTTCCCAGCCACGACTACCTCTGAATAAACTTTCCCATTCATATCTTTCAACCTCTAAAAATCTAACCTTTAACACACTCTAAAACAAAAATCCACATCAAAATTTCCTCACATAATCAATTCTTGAACCTAAAAAAGAGGACTAAATTATTATCAAATCAAGTGGGCAAATAGCACAAAAACCAAGAAAAGTGCTTTTCAAACTTTCTTGATAAAAAGCTAGCAATAACTTGAAAGAAAAATATCAAACCTCTAAACAAACAAAATCCCTAACATTATCAATTTAATTTTTTAAATTTAAACATCAAAATAGAGCAATAAATTGAGAGAAAGAAATAGAACCTCTAAAAGAGTATAAGGAATCGCAATTAGTAGAGGTCTTATCGGAGTTCACAGATAGCATTTCCACCATTACATCTGTCAATTTCAAAACAAAACCAAATCATTTCCATATACAGTATGCAAAAACACCAAATAAAAAAACTACTTTTTTTTCAAAAAATCAAGAATTGTTATAGAGAATGAGCGAGGGAGCGATACCATCCATTACTTCAAGAATTGTAAATATAGAGCACACAAAGAGAGAGAGAGAAAGGGAGAGAAAGAGAGAGTGAAGGATTTGAGAGGAGTCAAAAGTGCAACAACAGTAGTGTCTGTTCCATGAGAATCGTCAAAGAAAATAAACATGCAATGTTTGTTCCACGAGAAAGAAAATGGGTTTTTGTTATTTGGGTTTTGACTGATTGATGATCTTCCGACAATGATCTATTGATAAAAAAAAGATAATAAAAATAGCAATTGAACAATCACAAAATCCTAATTGGTTAAGATATTGGTGACAGAGAAGAAAAGATATGATTTCAATTTTGATATTACAAAACAAGAAATTATAAGATAGTGAATGAGGAGAGACCAAGAGATTAAAAAAAACACTTTTAAAGCCAATTTTCATTGTTATGAAATTGAGAATTGAGAAAAGATAACAAAAAAAAAAAAAAGAGCTAGAGATACTAGAAGTAGAGAATGCAATGAATGATTGGTTTTAAGAGTTGGGAAAGACGAAGGGTTGTAACTCTTCGTTGGTTTTAAGAGATGGGAAAGACGAAGGGTTGAAACTCTTCGGTTTTTTTAACTATCAATGGAGTAGGCAAAATATTAGAGAGTGGCACATGGCTATTAACAAAAGCATGAGAGTGAGGAATGCTGAAAGGAGAGAGTGTCACATGTCAAAACTTGATGAAAACCTTCTCTCTGCTTTAGCTTTATTTTCATTTTTTTATAATTGGAATTGAAATTGAGAAAATAAAATGATAAGAGGGAAAATATTAAGAAGAGTGTCTTTAATATTATAAATAATAATAATAATGTCTAAAAATGAGGGTGTTTTTAGATATTCAAGGAAACTTAAAAGATGAAGGTTAAAAAAAAAACAAAACAAAGATACTATTGAATGGGAGAGGAAGCATGGATTAGCAACTTGAGACTTAGTATGTTAAAGCTTGAAGTAGAGAGAGTCACATGTCAACGCATGGTTAAAAGCTTCTCTCTGCTTCAGCTTTAATATATATATATATATATATATGATAGTGTAAAATTACATAAATCCAATATGTTTAAAATTGCAAAAATAAAAATTTAAACAAAATAAATCGATCAAACCAAACAAAACCAGTTCAATTCGGTTTTGACCCTTATTCAGTTCAGTTTGGTTATTTTTAAATATTTTTCAGTTTAGTTTGATTTTATATATTTTTCAACTGAATCGAACTGATCGTTTTTTATTTTGGTTTTGATTAAAGTGACACTGTTTGGATCTACTGGTCTCATCAATCTTGTTTTTAACACGTCGGCAAGTCACATCAATAATTACACATGTCAATTGAAAGTTGAATAAAATTGAAAGAAGTTAAAAAGTTAGCTATCTAAATTGATACAAATTAAAAATAGAATTATTTAGAAAATTGGCCCATAATTGAGGATAAATGAGTTCATTTTCCTTTTTTTTAAAAAAAAAAATCAATATTTAGCAATGGTCAATCCATTATTAATCCATCTCAAATTAACGACAGATATCAGATATTCCAAAATAAAAAAGTTGCGACATAATATTTTCGGTCATCAAATGTGTTCGTCGTTAAATTTTGCGACAAATAATAAATTCAGTTGCAAATTCAATTAACAATTATAATTTTAACTATCAATTTTATCCGTCGCTAATTTTATTTGGTGATGAATTTATCTGTCGCTAATCCTCATCTTTTGTAGTGTCATCACCTTTTTATATTATGAAAGTTTCTTTTATTAAAAAAAAAAAAGAAAAATGCTTTTGCTATTTAACTATTCAGTCAATCTTCCAGAATCAAGAATTAAAAAAAAAAAAGAATCTTTTTATATTTTTGTTGAACAATAATCGGAGAAGTAGAAAAATTACAAAGATACATAATTAGATTAAAGAAAATACTATTGTTTTCACATGCATAATTTGCATTTTTCTTACCTTTTGGAACATTTTCTACATATTTTTTTTGAATTTTATAGCCAATTAGATTATATCAATTTTTTTTATAAGCAAATATTTTTTAGTCAATTCAAATTGTGCGGAAAAACCATTTGAAGTGGAAAACCCAAAGTGATAGCCAATTAGATTATATGTTTCTTCTTACATAATTTGTTTACTTCACCTATATCCTATTTTTTCTTTTCTATCAATTTTTCCATTTAAGGAGACTTATTAATTTACACATGATGACATTAATATTACATCTTTATATAGTTCTTAATTAGATTCCCATTTTATGATCATGAATTGTCCATCATTCACAGATCGTAAGAAATTACAAATAAAATTACATCCTAATACAAATTCAAAAAATATTTACTAATTCTAATAAACTAAATATTTTTAACAGGTAAATTTTTATCTCATACTTAGTTGGGGAAAAAAAGTTTTAATCAATGGTACTGTATTTGATTGGTTAGAATTTTCTAATCCACCAATCGAGACTCACCGTCTCTTTGTTGAATTAAGAAAGAATAATCATGAAACAGAAATTGCTAAATTTATTTCCATAGGATATCATGCACTAATAACATATTTTTATTGATAAAAAATTAAATAATTTAAACACTGATGAACTATTTAGTATGAGGCTGTTTTTTAATAAAAATAAAAATTAATTTTATAAATTAATCACGACAAAATTTAAATCTTATAACTTAAAATGAATCTGAAAAAAAAAATCATCATATATTATCTAGCTGGAAGCAACATGATAAAAAAAAAAAAAAAGTTCATATGGCTTGACAGCATCTCATCTCTGTTTACATTCAACAAACAGTAAAGGACCTAAACAGCAATTCAAAGTCCTTGTCCTAAATTTAAGTGGGTATATGGTGAAGGTTTCAGCTGGGTGCCATTGAATGTTTGGTTCGAATTCTTCAATTCTGTTCAGTTGCTATTAGTTTAATACCGGATCATATTGCACAAGTTATGGTGTTTCAAAGATTAGGATTAGGTTCAACATCCGCTTATGCTATCAATACAAATCCATAATATCTATCAGTGTCATTTCTATATGTATAATGTAAAACAATATAATACATTTTATATGCATACAACACTCCATTAATGTGATGTGTGTTAAAAAAATGTCTATATTTAAGGAACGTATAAAAATTCCTGTGACTTGCCGACATCGAACTCTACTCGACATTCAACAAACAGTATGATTTTTGGAACAGCAATTCAAAGTCGTTGTCATATGACATGATTTAATTATAATTAGTTATTGTCATATGACTTAATTAAGCTTCTGATCTTAATTGCGTGTGTTATGGTTGAAATGAAAGTTCAGTTGCACCATATGAGACTAAACTTTATCTTGAACTTTTTCCTGCAGGCTTACCTTAACTGGTAGGGACAAAGACAACTCATGAGTACTTTTAGGCTAAAATTTTATGGTGATTGTTAAGACTCATAAATGATTTTCGTAGATGATGATGGATGATGCTAAAATACAAAACTTTGTAATTTTATAAGTAAAAATATCGATAAATAACCCTAATTAGCAAGGTAAATATATAATATCCATATCGTTTTATTTTGAAAAAATTCTTATTTTTATCAGTACATTATATTTTATGATTAAATTTTTAATATAAAAACATGTGTCTTATTTTTACTTTTTAAATATAATTATATAAAATATTTAAATTATACATTACAAAATTAAATCCTAAAATATAATATACACGATGTAAATAAGAATCTTTCTTACTATCATACAACTAAATAAGCATCCAGTCAAAGTACCTCTCAACTTCTAGAAGTACTACACCTGGAAATCTCCTTCACTCTAGGGCTGTAATCGAGTCGGGCCGAGCCGAGTTTTGGACTACTCGAGCTCGGCTCAGCATAATATATAAGTGTTCGAGCTCGGGCTCGAGCTCGGTATAATTGAAAATTTTGAGTTCGAGCTCGGCTCGAGCTCTGCTCGAGACGAGCTCGAGCTTGTCCGCGAACAAAGCTCGTGCTCGTTTGTGGGCTCGTTTATTAGCTCGTGTGAGCTCGTTTATGGGCTCGTTTATTAGCTCGTGTGAGCTCGTTTGTGGGCTCGTTTATTAGCTTGTTTGTGGGCTCGTTTATTAGCTCGTTTGTGTGCTCGTTTGTAGGCTTGTTTGTGGGCTCGTTTGTGAAATCGTTTGTGAGCTCGTGTGTGAGCTCGTTTGTGAGCTCGTTTGTGAAATCATTTGTGAGC
>CATIWM010040328.1:0-13280 GCA_949671775.1 Mallotus repandus | reverse complement strand
AATATCAAAAATATTTGACTAAGATAATATTCAATAAAATTTGAAAAATTACTTATATAATATAATCTCTTGAAATTATGATACAAAGAATTTATTATATTTAGCTTTTTATCAAATTTTTTTATTAGTAAGATTTTAGTCGAATATTTTTTATTGTCTAACTTCCGTTCACTCGCTAAATTCTAACATCAGCTCCTAAGTTAGGTGGCAATGGCATTAATAATTTAGTCATCATTACGCGACTTGAAAGAAGTTGAAGACAGGTGCTTAAAAAAAAAAAAACTTGAAGACAGTACTGGAACATGCCACGTCATTCTAAAATCCGCAGACACATCGCAGCATTGCGACATGGACATCAACTTTTGGTATACTTGATATAGGCCATACGTGGCCCATTTTCTTTCTTTTTTATTATTATTTTTTTTCTTTTTTTTTAATTTTCTTTTTAAAAAGTTTTGAAAATTTGTTAAGAAAAGAAATAACTAAAATAAATAAATAAATAAAATCTAAAAATAAGTCTAAAAAATAATTTATAATTTAAGTTAAAATCAATAAATCTAACTTCACATTTAATTTTTATCATTAAATTTTTTATAACATCTAAATTCAAATTATATCCAAAAATTAGGTGCTTACAAATTTTTTATTTCAGGATATTGAATGCTAGTAATTAATTTTTTTTTTCTTTTGGCGTTGTTGCATCTTTTTCTGAGGTCCTCGGGTAAATAGCAAGAATGGCAACCCAACTTAGCACTAACCAATATTAGTAGCAGGCACAAAAGTAACAAAATAAATACTGGTGGGCTATTTCATCATTGAACGTTAATTTAATTGTAAAATATAATTTTTAGTTAATTAAAATACAATTCCAATTTGTGTTCTAACATCTATTCCACACATTTCTCTTTATCAATTTATAAAATTAATTTTAGTTATACTATATTGAAATACTTGTCTTATTAAAAGTTTTAATATAGGCACTTGCTATACATAGATACACACACAAATGGTTATTTTAACTTAAATTTAAATTAGAAAAAGTATTGTTTACTCAAGTGTATTAATGTAGCCTATATATAAAAATGTGTAATAATTTATAAAAAATATTAATTTAACAGTTTTCAATTTTATTTGTATAAATATTATATAAGAGAAGATACTCTAATATAGTGTTTAAGATCTCTCGTTGTTTCACCTTTTGCGGCATTAGTAGTTCAAAGAATTTTTTTTTTTCCTTTATTTTTTAATGCTTTCAATCTGCGCCCTTATAATTGTTGGCTCCGTGGTTGGTACAAATTTGTAAAAATATATAATTTATCCATCATTTATTTGTTGATAGTAATGTGGTTAAATGAAAACTTTTTACAGAAAAACTTTCAGTTTTCAAAAACAACTGTTTTCAATTTTTTCATACAAACTATTAAAAGCCATAAAGTTGGATGATGGACAAACCTCAAATTCACAACAACTAAGGTCAAATTTATTGTCAGTACATAAAATTTTCCTAAATTTCACATGATTTATTTTTTCGGATTTAGAAGTTTTTTTACTATAATTAAGTATTAATATTATTATTATTATCTCCTTGATACATTCATGAACTTTTTATGTGAAAAATTTCAATGCATATTTTGTCAATACATAAAATCACAACATTTATATTTGACTTAAGTTTATAGTGTAAAATCAAATATCATTAATTAAAAATATATAATTTAACCAATTACTAACATTTTTCAATATTAATATATTGAGATAGTGGAGTAAATTAAATGTTACACACTAACAAATTTAATTCATAATTATTTAACATTCAAGCATATATGAATTAAATTAAAATGTTAGATATTGACTACTAAAAAATAAAATTGATTTAATTTTTAAATAGGAATGAATGGATAATACTATGCTTTTGCTTTGTGAGGATAGAATTTTGCATGCATCTCAAGTACTTACTTGAGATGCGATCCAGAGGTGGATATTCAGAACTAATTACATATAGTTATACTATAGATTCACTACACACCCACGCAAATAATTGGAGTGGAAGTTGTTTACCCTCCTTTTGTTAATTTTTTTTGTTTAATGATTAATTTATCTTAAGTTGAAATGAAAAACAATAATAATTTTATATTTTTTTACATTATGTTTGTTTTAATTCTATTAAAAAATTCATTTTATAAATAAATTCTAAATGAAATTCATTTCCAAATAAATTTTTATTAATAAAATGTGTTTGGTTCAAATGAATAGTTTATAAAATTCATTTTAAATGAATTTAATATTTTATTATATTGTGTTTGATATCAATCTAAAATTTAAGTTAATTTTTAATTTTGGTAAAAAAAAATCTCTTTAGATAGAAATATATATTTAGATATAAAAATTCATTTTGTTAGAGTTTGATCTAATTATAATTAATCATAAATTTAAAAATTTGAAATTGAAAATAAATTCTATAATATATTCATTTAAATCAAACACATATCATTATCCTCCCTTTGCAGTTTAGTGGTTCAGATAATAAACATTATAAGGTGAAATTATGGGTTCAATCTCTCACTCCCCCTTAATCTCTCATTGGTTAAAAAAAAAAATCAAACACATATCATTTAAAATTGTAAATAAATTACATATAATTCATACCAAACACTATCGTAATCGGAGATGTGGTGCAAGTATCCCATTTAATATATCATATACATAAGTATAATAATTTATAAATAATTACTTAACATTTAATTATACTCAACAAATTGTAATAATGTAATATTCTTCTACGCTGAAAAATTCCTGCATTCATACTAAATAGAGAAAAAACAAGAATTGTTCCCGGGAAGTTTTTGCTATGTCGCACACTCTCAACAGAACTCAATAGAACAATTAACCCATGAACAAGATCCACAGTAAAATAAAAAATGAATGCTTTCACTGATCACCGAGAGTAGATGTAGCCGGCGGCCGAAAGAAAATCCTATGCTTTTGCTAAGGTCCTCAAGTAAATAGCAGGACTAGCAACTCAACTTTGCACCAATATTAGTTGCAATCACAAAAATAAATACATTAATGGTAAACTTCAATTTCATTGTAAAGTATAACTCAATATTTTGCTCTAATATCCATGGTTTTCTGTGTTTATTAATTTGCAAAAACTATAATTGAAAATGGACAGCTGCTCTTATTAAAAGTTTTAACGATTCTACTTTACAATCAACTTGATGTTTAGTAAACGAATTGAGCTTCTAGTTTTGGTTAGTTCGAATTTAGTTTGTTTATTATCGAGTCGAGTTCAAAACAAGCTTATTATACTAATTGGAGTTCACAAGTCATTTAATTATAAGTTTAAAACAAGCCTGAAAAATTTTTAAAAATATAAATTATAAGTTATAATTATTTATTAGATCATATTAATATGATAAAAGTTTTTTTACACAAGGATTTTTTGTAAGGATTTTTGGAGATAAAGTTGTCTGATATATTTTTTATGTACTTTTCCAAAAAATTTATAAATTGATGTAGAAAAACTCACAATTAAGTCTAAAAATGTTTTATTCAACAAATTCTTAGCATTTTATTAAAGTTATAACATTTAATACTTAATTATTTTTTAGTACAATGAGTAAGATTCTATAAAATTTTTCTAAAACTCACCTAATTTTTTGAGTTTAGACTTTTTTTTTTTTTATTGCTATGAAGTCTTTCTTAATATCTTTACATTCAAGAACATTTTATGTGAAAAATTTGCTTGCACATTTCATTCAATAAAACGAAATCGCAAGATTTATATTTGAACCAAGTTTATATCGTGTAAAATCAAATATATGATACATTACAAACAATATAGTTCAATCAACCACTAATATTTTTAAATATAATTAATGTGCACAAATAATTAAATGAGATAGTGGAGTAAATTAACTATTACATATTAATAAATTTAATATATATTTATGCTTTATTTACTACTAAAGTACATATAAAGTAAAATATGAAATTTATAGAATTAATTTTCAAATACTAAAATAGTGGATGACTACTCCTATTAAAAGTTTTCATATCATCTTTCAAATTTCAATTTTACTTTCTCCACTCCGGCACTGGTATGAAATTTATAAAAGTTTATAATACTAGATAGTAATGGTAATACACATAATCATTTACTTGTAGTTTGATAAAAAATTTATACACGAATTTTTGAATAATGGTTTTTAGAGATAAAAGCTGCATGATATTTTCTTTATATCTTTTCAAAAAGTTCACAATTAATTGGAAAAAATTAATAATCAAGTCCAAGAACATTTTCTTCAACATATTTTTAATAATTTATTAAAGTTAAAAGATTTATTATAAAATAAATTTTAATTTATTTTTTAAGTTGCATTAATTTATTTTTTAATTATATGTCCAAAAATTTTTATTTTTTAATTTATAGGCAAAAATGGCAAATGACTTTTTATACAACTGTTAAAAACTAAAGCAGATCACATAATTAGTGAAAGAAAAAAAACTTTCTGTTTAGATTTTCTAATCCTTACATCGTTCTTTGTCCTTACATATTCATGAACTTTTTATGCAGAAAATTTAAAAATGAAATCACAAGATTTATAGTGTAAAACCAAATATAATTAATACACATGGGGTAAACAAAATATTATAGACTAACAAATTTCATTTATATATGATCAATTTAACATTACCGTAATTATCAATAAAAAAGCAAATATGGTGAAATATGAATTGTTTAAAAAAAATAAAATTCATTTAATTTTTAAATGATACTGAATGCCCATGATTTGTTTTCATTTTATGTTTTGACATAGACATTGAATTTAGGTTTTCAACATCATCCTTGGAATTGAAGGGAAGAAAGAAATCAACTTAGGAACTAAATCTATTTTGCATATTTTTTTTAATATTCAAGCATATATTTATATATATATATATATAAAATAAATAATCAATAAATTGTAACGCCATATCATACTAGACACAAATTTTACATAATCTTCTTCAAATTAACAAGTCGCAGTCATCAATTAGCTCAGAACAACAACTACCAAGATTCAGAACGAGTTTGAAGCACAAAACGTATCTCCTGAAGAATTTCGTTGATCAATTCCTACTACAAGAAGTATAACAAATGATCAACATTTATATATATAAATGTTAGTGCTATGATTAAACTAATTGCCTCCACAGAATGTACACAACACCTGACAAGATTTTCTTCAATCAATCAGAACCTACACCATAAAATGTCCTTAGTTTATGACACAATCTTAATCCTCATGAAGAAAAGCTAAAGCAGAACAGACTCTGATGGCTATCTTCTAGATCCCCATAAATCCAATTCCCATATAACAAGCACAATCTAATCCTTATACAAGGGAACACGCGCTTCCTCTCTGAAATATTATAATTTACATATATTTATTTGAGACCATTGTGAAAACCAACAACAACACACCACAATCGAAGGAAGTTGATAGCAAGATTCAAGACAATCAGTTTACATGATTTGGTCAACCATCAATTACACAAGTTCAGCCAATATTATTGTAATGTGTTGTACATACCATGTTTGGATGATTTGATCTGTGTATAAATATCAGTTAACTCGCAATAGTTTAAATCAATAAAATCAGTAACAGCCTTTTTTTTTTTTTTCTTGGAATAATGGTTTTTTACATGGTATCAGAGCGGTTCTTTTCTGCATCTGAATAAAGTTTTTTTTTCCTCCTCTTTCTTCCAATCAGCCATGACAAAGAACAAGACAGCTCTAACAATTCAAAGCTTCCATTAAATGGCAAGCCTAGTCTCTGTCAAACTCTCAAAGTCAATTTTTTTATTGTGGAAATCACAAATATATCCACTTATACGAAGTGCACAGCTCCTTCTTCATATTGAAGACGAAATGCCATTAAAAACCATTCAAAAGGAAAGCGAAGAGGTCAAGAATCCAGAACATGTAATCTGGATTAATAACGATGGCTTACTTATAAGCTGGATTTTGGGAACAATGACAGAAGAAGTTCTAAGCCTAGTTGTTGGATGCAATACAACGAGACAAATTTGAAAATGTTTAGAAGAACATTTTATTACATCTATAAAAGAAAGGGAAATGCAGCTCAAGAATCAATTGGCAAACAAAAAGGGCAGTCAACCACTAGATCAATTCCTTTAAAACTTTTAGCATACATGTGATAATCTTGCAGCCATTCAACAACCACTTGAAGATCTTGACAAAGTCTTTCAGCTATCTAGAGTGTTGGGCTCACGTTATCAACCTTATAATGTAGTTGTGTTGTCAAAACCTCCATATCCCTCCTTTAATCAATATACCTTGGGTTTACAAGGCATTGAACAACAGCTAAATACAACAGAAAAAGAAAAATCAAAAGCACCCAACTACTCTCAAGCCTTCATTGCACAAAGAAGAAGAGGCCACCGTGTAGGAACAATGGAGGCCGCTTCTTTAACTCAAGAGGCAGAGGCTTTGTTCAAGCTGGAAATTACAATAATTGAGCAAGTGGTAGCAACAAACATTTATCACCAATAGAAATCCACAGCCACCACATGGGAATGTGCAGAAACAAAATAACCCAATGATGCCTCAAGGTGAAAACTCTTGTCAAATTTGTAATATTAGTGGTCATACTGCTTTAAAATGTTGGTACAGGTTCAATCATGCATATCAAAGTGAAGATTTACCTCAAGCCTTTGCAGCAGTATCTTTGACAAATGACAGAGACCATAACCTTTATGCTGACACTGGTGCAACTGATAATATAATGTCAGATTCAGGTATGCTTATCTCTATCTTTCCTTATGATGGTAATGCAAAGGTGGACACTGGAGATGGGACTCCTCTTCCGATCACCCATGTTGGATCCACACCTATAGAACTAAAAGAAGTATTAGTAGTTCCTGGATTGAAAAAAAAAATTACTCTCTGTTAGTAAACTTACAGATGAAAATCCATATAGCTTTGAATTCTCACGTTCTCGTTTTGTGATAAACGATTTAATAACACAAAAAATTATAGCTAAAGGGATAAAGAAGAATCGTCTTTATACATTGAATCAAGCGGAATATGCATTAACTGTATTCTCCATAAATAAAGTTGAAGAATCAATCTGGCATCAGCGTTTGGGGCATCCACACTCTCACATTTTGCAGAATTTAGCTTCCAAAGCTGTCATCAAAGTCTCTTCTTAGACTAAACCTCCCCGTGTGTGCAGTAGTTGTCAAATGGGAAAAAGTTGTAAGCGTCCCTTTCATAGAAATACAGAAATATCTGAATTTCCTTTCCAGAAAATTCATTGTGACTTATGGGGCCCTTGTCCCGTTAGCTCTACTAAACACTTTGCATATTATGCCATCTTTGTTGATGACTATAGTAGATTCACTTGGCTTTTCCCACTGAAAAGGAAATTTGAATTTTTTCTTTGTTTTCAAAAGTTTTAAAGAATGGTTGCCGACCAATTTGAAAAGACTATATATAAAAATCTTTCAATGTGATGGGGGAGGAGAATTTGTAAAAATTGAATTTTTTGAGCATTTGGCACATTGTGGTATCAAACAAAAAATTTCTTGTCTAGGTACTCCAGAGTAGTACGGTGTTGCTGAAAGAAAACACCGACACATTATTGAGACAAGTCTCATAATGCTTATCCATGCTAATATGCCTCTCAAGTATTGGGTTGAAAGGTTCTACACAGCAGTATACTTGATTAACAGGCTGCCCACTGCTACTTTAAACACAAATACACCTTTTCAATTGTTATTTAAAAGAAAACATGATTATTCTTTTTTAAAAGGATTTGGGTGCCATTGTTTTCCTTATTTAAGGAATTATGCATCAAATAAATTACAGCCTAGATGTCTACCATGTGTTTTTATTGGATATAGTCCACTACATAAAGGTTATCATTGTTTGCATCCACCAACACAAAAAGTGTACATCTCTCACCATATAATGTTTGATGAATATTTTTTGCCATATATTGATCTAACACAATTGTCTAGAAGTGTTAATGCACAGGGGGAGCTAAGTACATACTTAGATTTTGATGAATGGATTCAAGTTTCAACTCATTTATAATCTTCAAAGAATATTGATGGGAGAGCACACATGGAGCCTACAGTGAAAGAATCAGTCTCAAGTAGACAACCTATTCTTTTGGATAAACCAACTTTAGCAGCAAATTTAGTTGCAAACACTGAGGAAGTACAACTGGATACAACATCAACCTCTATAACCAGGCATGAGGAAGCACATATTAAGTCCAACACTACTCCAAATAATTTGGCTGCATCTGATTTACTTCACAATGTAGAAGATCAATTGGATTCTAGTCTAACTACTCCAAATGCATTTAAGGAAGCACATGCTAAATCCACCTCCACCAACTTAGATAAATCAACACTACCAAGGACAATTAGAATTTCTGAGCCAGCTTCTATCCGTGTTCCTCCACCTTCACATAATACTAACTCTATTTCCACTCATCCTATGCAAACACGGACTCGAACTGGAAAGCATACAGGACATGTAAGAACAGACTTCTCACGTCACACCCAAGCACTGGTAACTACAAAATGTGCTACAGGTTTAGACATCTCAGAACCTAAATCTATTAAGAGTGCCATCTGAATTCCCTATTGGTTTGCTGTGATGCGTGAAGAATTAGATGCCCTACAATGTAATAATACTTAAGAGTTTGTACCTCATCCATCAGATGCTAATATTATTGGTTTAAAATGGGTATTCAAGATAAAACTTAATTCAGATGGTTCAGTTGAGCGATTTAAAGCTCGGTTAGTCACAAAAGGTTTCTCTTAAGTTCCTGGGCTAGATTTTGTAGAAACCTTTAGCCCTGTGCTTAAACCAACTACGCTACGGTTAGTACTGGCTCTTTCCACCACTTTGTCATGGCCTACTCGACAACTCAACGTCAAAAATACATTCCTCTATAGAACTCTTAAAGAGACTGTTTATATGGCACAACCTTCAAGATTTGTTGATCCACAATATCCAAATTATGTTTGTCATCTTAACCGCTCCATCTATGGTCTTCGACAGGCTCCTCATGCATGGTTTGATAAATTTATTATTCATCTTTTACATTTGGGTTTCTATTGTAACCGAGCTTATTCTACTTTATTTGTTTTGTAAAATTCACAAGGAGTGGCTCTCCTTCTACTTTATGTGGATGACATTGTTTTAACTGCCACTGATGAGTCTCTCTTACATGCCATTATCAATAATCTTAGTAAGGAGTTTGCTATTAAAGATTTGGGTCCACTTCTCTATTTCCTCGAAATAGAAGTTTCTCCATTTAAAGGTGGTATACATCTGTCACAAGCCAAATATGCTCATGATATCCTTACTCGAGCATCCATGTTAGAAGCTTCATCTATCTCCACTCCACTTGCTTCCAAAGAAAATTCTATGCCTCATGATACCACTCTTACTGATGTTACTGCCTATAGGAGTATAGTTAGAGCACTACAATATCTTACTGTAACACGGATTGATATTTGCCATGCTGTTAATTATGTTTGTCAATTTATGCAAGCTCCTACAATGGCACATCTTCGTCAAGTTAAGAGAATCCTAAGATATATAAAAGGTACTCTTAACTATAGTGTTCGCTTCTTATCTTCTAGTCCCCTCTCTCTCTCTCCGGATTTTGAGATACTGATTGGGCTGGTTGTACCATTACCCACCGTAGTACTACTAGTTTCTACAATTTTTCTCGGTGCAAATTGTATCTCGTGGGGCTCTAAGAAGCAATCCACAGTTGCTCGCTCTACTACAGAAGCAGAATACCATGCCATGGCCACCACTACTACTGAACTAACCTGGATCACGTATTTGCTCCGAGATATTGGCATATGTTTATCATCACCTCCTCAGTTATTCTATGATAATTTGATTGCTCTTCATATGTCCATTAATCCAGTTTTTCATGCTGGAATGAAACACATTGAGCTAGACTGCCATTATATTAGAGAGAAAGTTGCTCTTGGCAATCTTGTAACCAGATTTGTTCCAAGTACAAATCAACTTGGTTGATATTCTTACAAAGCCTTTACTTCACAAGTCTTATTAAGCCTTTTGTTTCAAGCTTGGAGTGATTCCACCTCCCCCCAGCTTGAGGGGGAGTGTGAAAACTGACAACAAGACACTACAATCAAAGGAAATTGACAGCAAGATTCAAGGCAATCAGATTACATGATTTGGTCAACCATCAATTACATAAGTTTATCCAATATTATTGTAATGTTTTATACATACCATGTTTGGATGATTTGATCTGTGTATAAATATCAGTTAACTCTCAATAGTTTAAATCAATAAAATTAGTAACAACCTTTTTTTTTCTTGGAATTCTAGTTTTTCACAACCATGTCCTAAGTACATAGTTTTATACAAGCATGATAGAATCCTAAAAATATCCAGAAGGCAAAACTCTAGATCACTTGTATCTTAAAAGGAGCAATTTCACCCTTGACTGACAAGGAATTCTCCACTTGCTTGTGCTTCCTTAACTGTCTTCTCGTACTCATCTTTTTCATGTTCTTCTTCTTCAGCCTCTATGTCATGTTCTTTTCCGTCACCATCTTCCTCTCCTCCCTAGCCAAAGCCTCCAATTGAACGAGATACTGGGGAAGGAATCGTGGCCTCTTCCATAATCTTCATGATTTCCTCGACAGGTTGCACAGAAAAGATACGATTCTCTTTCCTGTAGCACATTGCTTGGGTTGTGTCATGACTCGAACCAAAGGTACGTGACCAGCACTAGGGAATGAAGATACAAAAAGTAACTGAAACCCGTAACAAGCCTCAAAAATTTTTCGCGGAATAAAACATTATACTTAATAATAAATTATAACAAATGCACAATATTAAAAGCATAAAACAATATTCTTTAAATACAATATTTAAAACTCATGTACAATCAAAATACTGATAATACATATTTTGAATTTAACTATTGCGATATCTAGAATTCAGTTATATAGTATATAAATTAAATTGACATACATAATGCAGCCGGTAAAGAACGAACTCGGCGCAAAGTGGGAATACTAGAAGACAGACTGTGAAGTCCTAAAAAAATTAAGTTGAGGAGAATTAGATATCACTGAGTGAATCAATTTTATAAAATGCATGTTGGTTTTTTAAAACCATTTGTTAAAACCTTTTTTAAAACAATATAAGATAAAATAATTATAATTATTAAAATCATTTACTTTTCTTGATAATATTTATATGAAGTCTCTTTAAAACTTTTTATTTCAATTTAAAATATTTATTTAGGTGAAAAACCTGATAGAACACCTAAACCATTATTCTACTAACCTTTCGGCTCTCTTTAATCCAATTGACTGTCGTCCCGAGAGCAATGCATCAATCAAGTTATTGCCACAGTCATTTCACTTATTCCATATTTATGTCCCGAGAGCAAGCTTAACCGAGTTACATCCCTTTTTCTTTCTTTTTACCGGCCCGAGAGCATTAGCTCCACCCAGCTCTAACCATTCACATATTAATTACATACTGAGATATTACTCGTGTGCACGTGGTCCTAGTGATACCCACTAAGTAGCACATTCTACCATTATCTCCAAATCAATTCGAATTATAAATAATTAAATAAAATAAATAAATCATTAACTAATGAAAAAATAAACAATTAAATCAATAAATAAAATATAACGAATAACTTTTCTTTCAAACATGCTTTATTTTTTAATTGCTAGAAAATACACTGAAACACTCACAACACACATCTCATAAAATTAACTCACAGGTTGAGCGTGTCGGGCGACGCGTTCTCTATTGCCCTTGTGCTATAGCTCGTGTCACGGAGTTCTCTAAAATAAATAATATTTATTTAAAATATGCTCATAAAATAAAATAAATAAAATCATAAAATGAAAGAATTGACTCGATCTAAGACACAACTCATCTAAAACTAGAATTTCGACATAGGCTGATGTCACGTTTTACGAGAAATCTACCAAAAATTTTACTGAGTCTCCTCTATAAAACGGACATCTCTCTACTAAAAGTAGAGTCGTTCCTGCACAAAAACACACTTCGAATATTCTCACACATTACCACACTCGGATCGGACTCCCAAACACTACAAGATTCTGGCAATTTAGCGATAGAATTTTCCATCGCTAAATTAGTGACGGAAAATTTTTCGTAGGTAAAACGCTCCTCGCTAAATTTTAGCGACGGATTTTGAAAATCCATCACTAAATTAGCGACGGAAATTACTAATCTGTCGCAACATTTTAGCGACAAAATTTTTTCGTCGCTAAATTAGCGACGGATTTTGAAAATTCGTCGCTGATATAATGACGGAATTTCATTTTCCGTCGCTAAAGTATTCGATTTTCTATTTTATTATGTTATTTTTGCGACGAAAAATTCCGTCGCTAAATTTTAATTCCGTCGCTAATGATCAAATTTTACTATTTAAATATATATTAATTATGAGAATTTATATGTAATATATATTACTTACTGAAAATAGATAAAAAAATTTAGGCTAATAAATAAAAGTAGACATTCATTGTAAAAACAAATATTACTTTAGTACATGTTGAAAGTAAAATACAATACAAATGACTAACATTACAAGAGTAGTTACATTTTTAACTTCCCATTAAATAATACAACAATTAGTGGGTAAAAGGCCATCTTTTATTTGATATGAAAGTGCCCAACAATTATAAATGCCAACTTTTTTGACCCTAAAGGAAATGTTAATTTTTTCAATACAAACAATAATGAATTTACAGCATTATACATTGTACATCTTTCCAATGAATTCATTCAGGATAAGGTTCTTGCAATTCTCACATCCTTGGAACCTTATTATCACATGTTAGATATCATATTTGGCAACTCACATACAATAATAATCATAACAAGTAAGCTGAAGCAACACATAAATTATGGGACAAATTATGCAATCAGGTCAATTTAGGCCAAAAGTACACATTAACACATAAAATAAGGGGTGATCTCTCATACAATAGCTGTACACAGAAGTGGCAAGTAACAAAGCTATAGAGCATGGAACAGACCCACCTCTATAACAAAAATACCTACGTTTTTTTACCATATTAATATAATTAGTGAATCATTTGAGCAAGCAAATATATACACATTAATATAATCAAATATGCACCTTAAATTCCTCCCAATAGAACTCTTTTGTGTTGTTAGGCACCAACTTCCAGGTTGCACCCTC
>CATIWM010040318.1:0-12968 GCA_949671775.1 Mallotus repandus | reverse complement strand
AAACTAATAATTAAAATAATTTTCATCACCAATTATTCAAATTTAATTTCATAAAATAATAATCTCAATATTAATAAAATATTTATTAACACTGCAAGTCTCAAAATATATTTTAAAATTTTCAAAATAAATTCGGGTGTTCACTGTTTTAATGAGCTGAGCTAAGTATAAGTTAATTTTATTAATTAAAAAGGTGGGCCTAAGTCTAAATTAATCTAATGGGCCTAAATTAATTTTAGAATTAATTAAAACCGAAAAACAATTTTAATGAGCCTATTATGATGAGTTAACCCTAAACGTGGGTTTGGGGCCCAAAACGAATAAAAAAATAAAACAAGCCCAAATAAATAAATGAAGTACAAAAAACATATCAAACATGTATAATTGTGATTTCTAACCCTAAATTGATTTACATGCAATCTAAATTAATCTAAAGTCATCATTGATTTTATTAGGGTATTTACCAAATGAACCTAATTTACTAATTAATTTTAAAGTGCAGAAAATTAAAGGTTCCACTATCGAGGCTATTACAATGATCTATACTAAAAATAAAAATAAAAACTAATTACAACCCAAAAATAATAACAAAATACAATGAATTAAAATAATATCAAAAATATAAAATAATAAGAAAACTACATTCAAATACAAAATTTAATCCGTGGCATTCCATGGATCTTCATGGGTCCTTCATGGTATTTGTTCTCCACAGTGAATTCATATCACCCCATCCATAATCATAAACACAAGAATAAATAAGGATTAGTAACTAAACAAAATTAAAATTAAAATTAAATCAAATTAAATCAAAATCAAATAAAATAAAAATAATCAAACAAAATAAAAAGAGAAAGGAGTAAAAAAAGAGATGATTTGATGGATGCAGTATTAATTTCCCTCAGAAGAAATTATCACCAATTGATGGAAGCTTGTGGCTTTTCGTGTTTGTCTGTGAGCTTTATGTTTTATTTGATCTGATTGATGGTCAAGAATTAGAAAAATGTGCATGAAAAATCAAGAGAGAATACTGCGTTATTTGGCTCACGGCTAAAATAAAAAAAGTAGGGCAAAGAATTAAGAAGTCAAGAGCCTCCCTTGTGAAAAGAAGTTCAGTCATTTTAAAACACAAGTCCTATAACCATAAAGGATAAAAAAGAAAACTTTTTATTTATCTAAAATATTAATTAATTATCAATTAAATAACCGTAATTATCTTACAGTTAAGTTAATAAAAATCAAAAATAAAAAAATCAAATAAAAAATGCAGAACACTTAATTTCCAATTGGAAATTCTCTAATTCCATTCGAAATTGGAGAATTCCGATGGAATAAAGGAAGTGGCCACTTTAAATTGGCCATTGGCCAATCATTGAATTTATTTGGCCAATTTGGGCCTTTTCATTTGATCGGTCTTCGGCCGAATATGTGGCCATTTGAAATGCATTTGGCAAATCAAATGGGAAGTTGGGCCATTCGACCAAATTATTTATTTTCCTTTTTTAAAAATTTTTTTCCCTTTTTTAATTTTTTTTGAAAATTTGTTAAAAACAATATATGTAAATAAAATTTAAAAAATAATTTACAATTTAATTCAAAACCAAATAAATCAAATCCAATAAATCTAATTTCACAGTCAATTTTCATCATTAGGTCCTCTGTTGCATCGAAACTCAAACTATCCTGAAATTGGGTGTTTACAAGATATTATACTATTTCATTTAAAGTTGATTACAAAACTACGTAGTTTAGAGATTAAACTACATATTTTTGTAATTAGATATAAAATTGTTTTATAATCTCAAACTACATATTTTTGTAACATTAAAATTGCTTATAACATTAAAATTACGTAATTTTGATTTAAAATACGAATATTAGTTAATTTTATATTTATATTGAAAATTTATTATTTGTTGTTTAGATGTTATGTTATGTTATTTCATTTAGAGCTAATTGCAAAACTATATAGTTTGTAAATTAGAGAATTAAGTTAAGGAAGTTGTTTATGTTTACATCAAAATTCAAAAATACATAGCTTTTACTTAAAACTATATAGTTTTACAATAATATAATATAATACAAATTAAATTATAATTTATAATTCAAATTATATTTATTTATTACTTTAAAGTTGTATTATTTAATATTAATACTTATATATTACTTTAAAATACAAATATTACTTAATTTTATATTTTTCTAACAAATTTATTATTTGCTCAATATTTAATTAGTGTTGTATAACATTTAGTTATTATAATATTAATGTTAATTTATATGCAAAAAATTATATAATATTATCATGAGTACATAATATTGTCATATGTAAAATTTTATATTAATTACTACTAATTTAATTAGTATTGTGTTTGCTTATATAATATTGACTTACTAAATTAAATGATATTTATTGAATATTAATATTTAAATTAAATTATACCTATTTAATACCACCACCTAATATAACAAGCCTATAAACGAGACTACAAATGAGCCTGTAAATGAGCCTATAAACGAGCTTGTAAATGAGCATATTCGCGAGCTGGCTCGCGAGTTAACAAATGAGTCTGTTCGCGAGCTTTAAATAAGTTGAACTTAAGAAAGCTCGGGCTTGGCTCGTTTACCTTACGAGCCTTAAAATGAAATTTATGCTCTACTTATTTAGCTAAATAAGAATTTTTTTCGGGTTGAGCTCCAAATAAAACATGAACCATTTGGTTCGGCTACACCCCTCCTAGCAAGCCTTCTTTTTAATGAATGCACTTGATTTTCTATCATCACTTTGGTATCTCCCATTTTTATTCTTTTTGGTGCCAAATGCATTGAGCATTACTAGGTGGTGAGAGAAAAAAAAAGGGTTAAATTCTCACATGCACACACACACACACACATATATATATATATATAATTAGGTTTCATGCGTAGTCCCTATGAAAATTTTTTGTCTATAAATAATCTGATATTACTATTTTAGGTTAAAATTTGAAAATAGCATATAGATAAATATATATTTTCTATATTCACATTAAAATTAATGGAAAAACTTAAAAACTATCTTCAATGATGAATAGTTATAAATTGTTGAGATATATAATGAATTATTAAAAAGAATTTGTATTTTTGAGTGCCAATGGAGGACTCTCTGCAAACCCTAATGCCCCCGCCGCTTCAATTTTTGGCTAAGGATGTTGTTAGGAATCATTTAGCTCTTCATGATTCCTATTTCAGTCCTGCTGATTTGTTCTCTACAAAACCTGATCCTACTCAGGTCATTTTCGCAAAAGCTGATATCCCACAATCGTCAACAGGCTTGAAATCCTACGCATCAGTTGTCATTCAACAGAATATCTCTCTTCCGCAACATCCAACAATCCCTGGCTCTTACCAAGCGGTAAAGATTAATTTTGACCTATATAAGAAACATCTTGCCCTCTATCAATACTCATTAATTGAACGTGTTGTTCTTAGTAAAGGCGATACGCCTTAGACCTTAGCTAAGTTAAAAGAAAAGTTGGCTTCAGTTTGGAATCTGAAATCAAATTGGCATCTGATCTCTTTGGGCAGAGGATTTTATCAAATCCTTCTCTCGACTGAACAAGATAAAGATATGATTTGGAGTTATCGTTCTTTAATTTTAAAGCCTGGCATATTACACCTTCAGCGTTGGACTCCAGGTTTTGATCCGTTCAAAGAAAAATCCACTTCAACCTAATTATGGGTTAGATAGGTTACCCTGGGAGCTATGGGATGCTCAAATTCTAGATGATATTGCTTGTAACATTGGTGTGCCTTTGGGTATTGATAAAGCTACTTTGGGTGGAGATTTTGGACATTTTGCTAGGCTACTGGTTGATGTTGATTTGTCGACACCAATTCAGCATCAATTGTGATGGTAATTTGTTTGATATTGATGTTTATTATGAGAATTTACCTTTTTTTTACAATTCTTGTCAGTCTGTTGGTCATAGTTCCTCTTCTTGTCATCTATATAAAGTTATGGTTAATCAGTAAATGTCCTTACCTCCTTGTGAAAAATCAAGAGGTCGATCCTTGGTTAAGAAGGTTTGGCGGCGTAAGTCCATTCCTGCTTCTAAAGATAATTCTAAATCAGCAGATAATAAAGGGAAATCTATTCAGGACTATCAAGATGTAACTTCTTCTAATAATGGAGTGTTGCCTTCAGCTTTACCTCAGGAATAATTACATAAATTCGGTGTGGTTAATATTGATATTCAGGATATCAAGGATGCAGCTATTCTGGAAGATCCTCAGGATGCTTTGCGTCTTATCTCTGTTGAACATTCCGCTCCCAATCATGTCAAAGCGATTCAAGAATTACATAATGTTGGTACGCAGAATTGGGTAGATATGGTTGAACAAGTTAATATAGCCAAAGATGATTGGCAAACCGTGAGGTGTAAGAAAACTCCATCTAAGCAGGTCAAGCTTATGGGAAACAAGCCTGTCACTAGGGCTAATTCTCGAGTTTCACAATGAAAGTCCTCTTTTGGAACTGCAAGGGTTTGTATAACAAGGCAACCCAACTCACCCTCTCTAACTTTTGTAAAACTCATCATCCTGATGTTCTATGTCTTACCAAACCCAAGGTTGAATTTCAGAGTATAAATTCTCAGTTTTGGTACTCTTTGAATCTTTCTTTTGTAGTTGATAGCCCTTCTTCTAATATTTGGGTTTTGATTTCTTTGGCAATTGGTGCTGGAAATGTCTTTTTTCTCTTTAGTTCAGATCAACAAGTCACTATTTAGTTTTATTTAAAGAATGACTGGCATTTTGTCACTTGTGTTTATGCTGATATTTTGTCCTCTCGTAGATGTAATCTTTGGAATAATCTTTTGCAGTTGTCATCCCTTTGCAATGGTAATTGGTATGTGCTTGGGGATTTTAATTCCTATTTTGGTGCTCATGAAAAATTGGGTGGTCCTTCGACTCGTTCTTGTACAGATTTTGTTTCTGCAATGAATAACTACTCTCTTTCTTGTCTTAGACACTCGTGGCTCTTTTTTCACTTGGTTAAACAACAGAATGGGTAATTAGCATATCGACATCCGTCTTGATAGAAGTTTTTATAATGATTTGGCCCTTAGGTTATGGAGTTCTATTAAGTGTTCTACTTTAGTGAGGCATCAATCGGATCATTATCCCTTTCTTTTAAGCTATCATCAATTGCTTTTTATTAGTCACCAGCCTTTTTGCTTTTATCCCATGTGGATTTATCACTCTCAATTTCATTCAGATGTTAAAAATTTTTGGAATACTCTTATTTTGAATGGAAACCCTATGTTTATGCTCATGAAAAAGCTCAAGCTTCTTTGGGTTTTCTTAAGGGAGTGGAATAAAAATGTATTCGGTCATGTGGATGCTAATATTTCCCACGCAAAGCAATTTTTGGCTACCATTAAGTCTGACATTGAAGCTAATGGTTTCTCTGAAATTCTTCATACTGGAGAATTAAAAGCTCACCAACACTTGCAATCTTTACTTGATAATAAGAATAGCTTATTGCAGGATCAGTGTCGAGTGAAGTGGCTTCAGTATGGTAACTGGAATTCACATTTTTTTTCATAGCCTTCTTGCTAGACACCAACCTCAGTCTAGTATTCATAGCTTAAATATTGGGGATTCTTTGGTTTCTGATGAGTTATCTATTCAGGATCATATTATTCAGTTTTATTCCAACTCTTCTCTGCTCCCAAGGTAGATCGTCATTTTTCTATAGTGTAAGGAATGATTCTAATTTGGTTACACAAGCTGACAATAAATTCCTTCTTAAAGTCCCTCTTGACTTGGAAATTAAAGGAGTGGTGTTCTCTATGGACCCTCATAGTGCCCTAGGCTCGGATGGTTTCAATAGATTATTTTTCGAAAATTATTGGGATTTTATTAGTCCTAATGTTTGCTCAATAGTTAAATATTTTTTCTAATTAGGTTCAATCATGTATGGTATGAACTCAAATTTTGGTTCCCAAAATTCCAGGTGCAAACTCAGTGGAAAAATTTAGACCAATTATGTTGGGAAATTTTATTTTCAAAATCATTACAAAAATTTTGGCTGACATGTTAGCTTCCATTGCAAGTAAAATTATTTCTCCTCATCAGTTTGGCTTCATTAAAGGTCGCAATATTGAGAATTGTATAGCAGTTGCATCTGAGGGTGTTAATTTACTTGATACTCGTTGTTTCGGTGGAAATATGGCTTTAAAGATAGATACCTGGAAGGCCTTTGATACTATGGACTAGGAATTCATTCTTACTGTCTTGAATAGCTTTGGATTCTCTACTACTTTTTGTTAGTGGATTCGAGCAATTTTTAATTTAGCTCGTATTTCAGTTTTAATTAATGGCACTCCTAGAGGTTATTTTGGTTGTTCAAATGGGGTTTGTCAGGGAGATCCCCTTTCTCCATTACTCTTCTAAATCGCTGAAGATTTTCTAAATAGATGGCTAGATTTTTCTTTTAAATCTAATCATTTGGTTCCTATGCATGCTTCATCTTCAGTTTCATGCCCTTCTCATCTTCTCTATGCAGACGATGTTCTTATTTTCTGTCATGGAACGAAAGCTAATATACAGAAAATTGTTCGAATTTTTTATGACTAGGGTCCATGTCAGGACAGTATGTTAATTGGTCTAAATCTGAAGTCTTTTTTGGCAAGTATATTTCTAATTTCTACAGGAATGACTTGTGTTCTTCAATGGGTTTTAAGTGTGGGTCTCTCCCCTTCATCTATTTAAGGGTCCCTTTATTTGTTGGTACGCCTAAGCGTAAGTGGTTGTAAGTGATAACTGACCGTATTTTATCAAAATTTGACAAATGGAAAGGTTCAACTTTGTCCATGGCGGGTCATTTGGCTCTCCTTAATTCGGTGATTCACTTATTGAAATATTTAGAAAAGGCTATGCGGAATTTCTTGTGGACTAGTGATATCAGGAAAAAGAAGCTAATCATAGTGAAGTGGGATCAATGTTGCGCTCCTCTTAAAAAAGGTGGACTTAATCTCAAAAAACTCTCTTTGCTAAATAAGGCTCTTTTATGCAAATTGGCTTGGAGAGCTAATTGTGACTTGAGTTTCGTCTTTGAGTTCCTTAGAACTCTTTTTCTTTCTTCTAGTAAGAAACCTCATATTCTTACCTCTTCCATTTGGTCTTCAATTAAGTCTTACTATTTGGAGTTATAAGATTCATGTCAATGGATGGTACATGCTAATTCTTCCTTGAGCTTTTGGTTTGATAACTGGCTTGGACATAAAATTGCAGATCAAGTTCAAGTTCCTTCATCTCACTTTAAATTTTTGCATTCCACTATTTCATATTTATATTTTGATGATTCTTGGCATCTTTCGAACTCTTTTTGTATGGCTTATCCTAATATTGCTGCTGATATTCAGAGTGTGGTTTTTTCTTCTGAATCAGTTGATCACTTTGTTTGTCATTTCTCCTCAACGGATACTCTTCCTTACTAGTAGGCATATAATCATTTTAGATCTTTGTTGCCTAAAGTTGCTTGGAGCAAAGAGATTTAGAGGCGTTATCTCCATCCATCCCATTCCTTCTTCATTTGGCGAGCACTTCATTGTCAGCTTCCCTCTATGGAGCATCTTCGATTAAAAGGAATTATTTTAATTTCTCGATGTTGTCTTTGTGGCCAAGCTGAGGATTCCATGGAACATGTTTTAGTTAAATATTCCTATGCTTCTTCTTTATGGTTTGCACTTGGTAGTTTATTTGGGACCGCTATTGATTTATCTTCTTCTTTTTGACATATGTTTGTTGAAGCTACTAAGGTCCGATTCGCCTCTCAACTCTTGGTGTTATGGATGGTTGGTGTTCATGCTACGGGTTGGGGGATTTGGCATGTTAGGAATAGTTTGTTATTTAAGGATTCTCCTATTTCTATTTCTAGCTCCTTGCAATTTATTTGTCAGAGCATAAGGATGCAGAGTTCTTTCGTTGTGGTCATATGTAGAATTTGCATTCTGAATTCCTAATATTACGAAGTCTAAGGATTGCTGCTATCCCGCGCAAATTACCTACAGCTTTTTCTATTGTATGGTGTCGGCCTCCACCAGGATGGGTTAAAATTAACTATGATAGGGCTACTTTGGGCTCACCTAGAAGAGCTGCTACTGGTAGTGTTCTCCGTAACTGTCATGGTTCGGCCCTCGCCTCTTTTGTAGCTCCAATTGGTATTAAATCTGCTCTTGAAGCATAATTATTAGTTATTACTCTTGCTGTTCAAAAACCTTCAAACCTTTGATTGTCTCCCATTTAGATAGAATCTGATTCTATTCTTGTTGTTAAACTCCTGTTGTCTCGTTATGCAGATGTCCCTTGGTCTGTTCGTGATTTAGGGCAGAATTACATCAATCATTTAAGGATAATGCAAACTTATGTTAGTCATATTTTTTGTGAAGGGAATCAAATTACAGATAAACTAGCCTCTATTGGGCTTCGACTTCAACAATGTCAATGGTGGTCAACTTATCCTACTTGTTGTCATAGATTAATGTTTCAGGATGCTTCTAGTTTGGAAACCTATAGGTTTCATTAATTTTTCCTGTGTTTGCCCTTGTTTTTTGGGTTGTTTGTAAACTCTTATATTTTTTTCTTCATTTAATAAAGGGGTGGTGTCTTAGCATATGATGAGAGTGCTAAGGGCATGCCAACCTAGCTGGGATGCCCCGGTGCACTTCCTAATGCTCTTTCCTCCAGTTTTATAAAAAAAAAATTGAGATATATAATAATACACAAAAAATTTCTCATTAATGTATAGTTTATTATATCTAAAAAATTAAAATAATATTTCAATAAAAAATAAATTTTATATTGATAAATTATTTAAGTATAATATGGTAAACAAATATTTTATTAATTTATAGTTTATTATATAAAAATTAATAATTGAAGATAAATATTAATTTCTATTTTGTTCTCTAATTGAATAATATTATTAGATTACTTTAGGAATAATTTATTCATCTCTCAAGATACATATTTTTTAATTTTTCTATTAAATTTTATATGAATATAGAAAATATTGACTTATTTATATACTATTCTTAGGTTATGAATTGAACTAGTAATGCTAGACTGTTTATAGACTAAAAAATATTATACAGACTGCTTGTGAAACTTAAATAAAAATTTAATGATACAAATTAAAATTTTGTAACTAAATCATAATTACACACAAAATTTAGTAAACATGTACATAATTTACCCTATATATAGAGCTAATAACATTGCGAATTTTATAAATAACAATCTTAGGCTCCATTTGTTTGCGAAAAATATTTTGTCTTTGGAGAATATTTTCCAAATAAAATATTTTTCTATGTTTGGTTGTAACACTAAAAAAGACAATAAATGAGGAAAGAATGCATTGAAAAAAAAAAGGAAAGGCAATAAATGAAGAGAGAAGATATTAAAAAAGGTATTGGAAAATGTTTTCCGATCCTTAAAATGGGAAAACATTTTCCCTTATTTTGAAGTAATTTTCCTTTGACTGATACATTACTTTCCTTTGACTGATACATTACTTTCCTTTGACTTATTTTCCTTAGGTAATCCAAACACTAGAAAATAAGAAAAAATATTTTCCGCAAACAAACAGAGCCTTACTGAAAATGTGATATCTAGATTTAGGTGTGCTTGGGTGAAAGAGAGTAAGTTTTACTTCTATAGTCCTTATTTGGTGAATTTTAGAATACTTTATTCGGTGAATTTTAGAATACTAAAATTAACAATTAATTCTCTTAATATTTTAGGGCATTTTTTTTTGTTAATCTAATTGGGAGTAGGGTGATGATTTGTATAAAAAAAATCTTCATTGAAAAAAAAACTCTTTATTTTTTATTATTTATATGTTAATGTTGCAAATCACTTCTTTTCTCTCTCTCTCTCTCTCTCTTTTTCATTAATAAGTTACAAATAAACTCTATAAAAATTGTATAAAATTAGTTTAAGATTTTTTTATGATGATTTTATTATTCCTATTTTAATTATAATTTTTCTTTTATTATTGTCACTCGTAATCATTTTTTAAAAATTTTGATGTCGATTCTTTGGAAAATGACCTATGAATTGTTACAAGCAATTTTAATTTTTAATGTTTGATTTGATTATTTATTAATTGTATTGTGGAATTTATATTAATTTTTTTTGTGTGTATGGATGTATATTATATATTTTTATCTTCATGATTTTTAATTAAATTTTCTAATTATACGATATTTTTAAAATTAATTTTTATTGCTTTATAAATACAATAATTTATTTTATTTTTATTATTTTTAATTATTTTATATTTATTAACTATATTAACATGTATTTTTTAAACAATTCCATATTGATGACATTAACAATTTAACTATTACATATGTAACTTATATTTTTTAATGTTGCAATTGTAATTGTTACATCTCATTTCTTTAATGCTGATAAAAACACACATACATTTATACTAGTAAGGTATGTATTTACATTTATTGTGGAATTTAATTCAACATCTTCTGGTAGGGGATAACTAGGGGTGTAACCAAACCAAATTTGTAAAAGTATAGACTCGACTCGTCTAAAAATTAACGAACTCAAGCCGAGCTCCAGCTCATTAAATTTTCAAAACTCTAGCTCGAGCTTGGCTTGAGCTTGTGTTTGATGAGTTTGAGTTGAGCTCGCAAGTTAGGCAAGCTCAACACACTATGTAGCTAAATGGCTCGGCCCATTACAACTATATGGCTCGACTCGCTTTCAACTGTATGGTTTGCACATATGCTAGACAATTAGATTTATAGACTATTCATTTGTCTTATTTTTAATGTGAAATTTTGAACTCTAAAACTATACACCATAAAATTTTATATTCTCCTTGCAACTTTTCTTTTATTTTATATTCAATGTGGGATTCTAAATCTTAACATTATACACTATTGCCACATATTTTCTATACATTTTTTTTCAATATATTTATTTCCTCAAACTAAAAATTAAATAACTAATTATAATTGAGTTTTAATTTCTACATTTTATAATGACTTTATTTTTATTTTTATTTTGAACTAATACCTTATACTATGGCATCTTAAATTTTTTTGTGAAAGTTTAGTTTTTATAATGTTTCACTTAGAGAAAAAATAAAAAAATCAATGGTGTTTCATCTTTTTAATTTTTACTATTTTCATGTTTAAATTAATTTGTTAATTTTTTTACTTATTAATTTGTTGTATTTACTTAATGTTGTTATTGATGCTAATATTAATTAAAATTACAAATATCTAATTTTTGTTATATTAAATAATGTTTATTTACTTAATATTGTATTAGAATTTCATTATATTTACTCGAAATTATAGTTACTTAATACAAATACTAATTTACTTCAAAATTATAGAATTTATCCTGAAATTAAAATTATATTTAATAATGTTTATTTAATTAATATTAATTTTTATAATTTAAATTATTTATTTGATACAAATTTTAATAATAATATTAATTTATACAATAATTATATAATTTCATTATTAATATGTAATTTTTATTATAAAATTAAGTAATTTTATTACAAATATATTTTTTTCCTAGAATTAAAAGCTTTAATTGTATTATATAATACTTACTTAATACTATACTGTAATTATTATTATGAATATATAATATCTATTATATTTAGTAATTTAAATTACTCCTTCCGTCCCATTATAGTTGGCAAATTTTCCTTTTAGGGATGTCCCAAAATTTTGTCTATTTTCCATTTTAGGATGGAAGTTGATTAAGCAAATGTCTATAACAACCTTATTAATTACATAGATAAGACCACTAATTTTTTACTTTCAATTTATATATTTAATAAATATGTTGAAGTTCCAATACCATTTTATTTGAATATATTACTCTTATTATCACTATTTTTGTATAAACCATCCAGTTACTCTTCTTTAAAGTTGAACCATGAAAAATCAAAACTCTAAATCTCTCAACGCCCCAAATATGACATTAGAAATTAAGATTAAAAACATTCCAAAAGCACTACTTGATCTGAATTGTCCACCAAAAAAAGAAGGTTTTATCTCTCTAACCTAAGAAATTAACAAAGAAATCAATTGAGGTTAAACAAAGATTGGTTTGATCCTTCCGTATCTTTTTTTTAGCTTCAATCACGTAATCTCTATATTTTAGCCTTTATAAAAGGGAAAAATAATCAAATTAATATTGGCGGCTAAGAATAAGATTAGGCCTAATTTTCCTATTTTGTCAGGATTTTGATATATTTTCTTAAAATAGTGTCATTTCTCTTTCAAATACTAATTCAAATTTTTTTTCTTTGCTTAAATATTGGTGGTGTTTTCAATTTTTTTTGTTATAATAACGTAGTTTAATTTCCAAATACTAATGCAATTTTTTTTTTATTAAATATTGGTGGTATTTTTCAAATGAATAAGATGTTTTATTCATTATAATTTATGATCTTATCAACAACATTAAATAAGCATTATCTTGTAGAATATTTCACACTCGATAAAATAAAAAAATATTAATAGGGGTATTTTAGTAACAAAATGGTAAAATTACACAAAATAACTATAGTTAACTAATTTTCTTAATCTGTGATGTAGGAGAAACTTTGCCAACTATTATGGGATGGACGGAGTATATATAATTTCTATTATGAATATATAATTTTTATTTAATAATACCTATATAATACTAATATTTAAATTAACATGCTAGTAAATAAGTTTGTTTACGAGCTACTTTACAAGTACATGAAAAATGACATAAATGACATATTAGTACAACTATAGAATATGTTATGTTAATATATATTAAATATTGAAATTTATTAATTAAATTATATTTTACATTAAATTATATTAAATAATATATTAATTATATATCATTATTTTAATAATAATTTAATAATAATATTTTAATAATATAATAATAAT